>JAABKJ010007545.1:105932119-105945336 GCA_011634705.1 Andricus grossulariae | reverse complement strand
ATATTTCGTTTAGCATTATTTTTTTTTGGTTAAAAACTTTAGTATTTAGTCATAAATGAACTTTTTTGTAGAAAAATCCACTCTTGTGTAGAAAATTCGTCTTTTTGGTTTGGAAATTCAACAATTTTGTAAAATATATTATTTGGTTGAAAATTAATTTTTTGTTGTTGCAAATTTATATATTGGGGTTGCAAATAAAATTGTTTTATCGAAAATTAATATTTTTTTTATGCATTTCACTACATATTTTGACGTTCAACTGTTTTGTAGAAAATTCGTTTCTTTTCTGTTGAAATTTAAGTGTTTTATTTGAAAATTTCAGTAGTCCGTTATTGATTGAAAATCGATCTTTTTTAGTTGAAAATGTATGTATTTTGTTAAAAATTCGTCTTTTTTGGTAAAACATCAAGTTTTTTGGTAAAAATTAATTTGTTTGGTTATATATTAAACGGTTTAAGTTGAGGATTCAAGTATTTTGTCCAAAATTCGTTGTTGTTGATTAAATCCAACTATTTTTAATTTTTAATTAAAATATTTTTTTAATGGAATACCATCTGTTACATTTTCCGTTGAAAATTCATCTTGTAGGTGGAAAATTCGACTCCTTGGTTGAAAATTCAACAATTTAGTAGAAACTTCAACTAATTGGTTCAAAATTAAACTTTTTGGTAGAAAATTCTTCTTTTATATTAAAATTAATTAACCATTCCATTTTTAATATAAAATTAATCTTTCTTAGTTTAGAAATCCAAATATTTAGTCAAAAAATTTTAGAAACAGAAAAATATAAAATAAATATTCATCAAATAAAATGTATTGAAAATTCGTCATTTTTTGTGAAAAAGTAATCTTCTTAGTTGATTTTTCAACTATTTGCTTAAAAATTTATGTATTTTGTTGAAAGTTTGTCTTCTCTGATAGAAAATTAATCTTCTTGGTTGCAAATTAGACTATATTGTTAAAAATTCGTGTACTTTGTTGAGAATTCACCTTTTTTGGTAGAAAATTAATCTCCAGTATTAAAATTTCATCTTTTTTTTTTAACATTAAAGTATTTGGTTAAAAAGTCAAATTAAATGCAATTAAACTGCAAAATTTAAAAGTTTGATAAATTCAACAGTTCCAAAAATTCGGTTTAAAAAATATAAATCCACGCTATCATTTTCAATGCTCTAAATTCGAAATTAAACCATTCCTTGCTTTCAACTCACATTAATAAAACAGTTAAAAATAAAACATGCCCCTCTTCCAATTCAGTACACAATTGAAAATAAAAAGTTTCCCCCTTTCATCTGAATGTTAAAAATACCGAATTCCTCTAAACTCAATAAAAATTTAAAAATCTTTAAAAACAAATTCCTCTTCAAATTCTAAAAAAATTGAAAATAAAAATTTCTTCTCCTAAACTCAATACAAAGTTTAAAAGACGGCCTTTTCCAATTCAAAAAAGAAAATAAATAACCAAAATTTCGTCCCTTCTGACTCTTCCAATTCAGGAGAAATTTGAAACAAAAATTCCTTCCAAATCAATAAAAATGTTAAAAACAAAAAAATGTCCCTCTTCCAATACAGAAAAAAATTAATAACCAAAAGTTTGTCCCGTCCAACTTTATAAATATGTTTAAAATAAAAAAATGCCTTCTTCTAATTCAGGAAAAAATTAAACACCAAAATTCCCTCCCTTCCAACTCAATAAAAATGTTTACAACTCGGTGAAAATCTTAAAAATATAAAATCTCCCTCTGACAATTCAACAAAAATTAAAAACTATTTCCTCGTTTCAAATTAGTCATCTCAAGTTAATTTCGTAAATTTCTCAGACTGATTTCCACACAAAAAATGTAATGGTAAAACAATTGAAGTAAAATTAAAAAATTTAAGGTATTTTCCAAGTTTTCCGATCATTTACCAAATGTTATGTCTTTTTCAAATTATTCAGAACCTTTTCCAAAATTCCATACTTTATCATACGCATATACTTTGTCACACTCAGAATAAAAATGTTAATCATTTTTTAAAAATCGTTTGACTGACCTTATTTAATTAATTTAATAAAAAATGATGTTTAAGTTAATAAAGTCATGTTTCATTAAATCAAACAATTTTAATAAACAAAAAAATGTTTTCTGTCTTCTTATTTTGAAACCAAAGAATAATCTCGCTGAGTTTTTTTTTTAATTTTTCCATTTGAAGTAATAAAAAATAAACTGCACATTAAAGCACTCAAAGTGGTACTAACACTTTTCAATTTAACAATTTTAATTTACATGCAGCTACACTGATAAATTTTTAAGTTTTATAAATTGTAGATCTCAAAAATTCAGATTCAGTTCAAAAATATAAATCCACGTTACCATTTTCAATGCCCTAAATTGAATAATCAATCAATGAATTTGCAAATTTTTTTAATTATATTATTTTAAGCAATTTTAAGCTAGAAACATTAAAAATTGAACGATTAAATTGTTTTTAACTGAACACTTCTTAAAGTAGAAGTTAAATTATATTTATTTTAAATAGTTAACAAATCCTTAAAATCTTTAAAATTTTATTTCAAAATCTTGAAAAATCTACATGCAGGTTTAAATTTTTTCAAATTTTAAATTATTTTTGAAATTTCTTCAGAAGTTCTAAATAAATTTTAAAATGATTTGAATTTTTCCTAAAATTTTTAGAAGATCCTGCAAAATTTAAACAATATCCTTAAAATCTTTCAGATTCTTTTTTGACAATTTTGAAAATCTTTTTAAATATTATCTTAAAATAATTTTTCAAAATAAAAAATCATATTCAATTTTCCTGGGCCTTTCGAAATTCTTAAAAAGCTTTTAATTTTTTGGTTCGAAATTTGCAAAAATCTATATTGTCTTTTAAATCAGATCGTTTAAATTCGTTTAAATTATTTGAAATAATTTCAAGTTTTAAATTAATTTTGAATCTTTTCAAAATTTCTAAATATCTCTTAAAATTACTGGAATTTTTCCTAAAAATAAAAAGTTTTCAATTATTATTTATACATCAAAATTCAACAATTTCACTTATAAATTAAACATTTTTTAAATAGAACAATTGAAATGTTAACGATCAAAGTTTAAAAGCTCTTTGAAATTTTAACGATTTAAGGCTTTCTATTTCAAAACAATTAAGTTTCAAATTGTTCACTTTTGAATATTTGGTTTGAAATTACTCGTCTTAAATGAACAGTCTTCTTCTTGGCTTGAAAATTCACCAATTTGATTAAAACTTTCTTTCTTTCTTGACTAACAAATTTTTTAAATTGAAAATTAAACTACTTTGTTGAATATTTATCTTTTTGGTTTGAAAATTCAACTCTTTCTGTGGAAATTTTACCTTTTTTGGTTAAAAATTCAACTTCCTGGTTAAAAATTAATCGCTTTCCGTTATGTATTAACTTTTTTATTAAAAATTCATATTTTCGAATTGAAAATTTAACTATTATGTAGAAAATTGGTTGCTTTTTTTCTGGAAAATAAAAAAATTTAGTAGAAAAATTAACTATTTGGTAGAAACTTTTTTTCTTTCTAGACTAACAAAAAAATTTTTTATTGAAAATTAAACTACTTTCTTGAACATCCATCTTTTTGGTTTGAAAATTCATCTCTTTCTGTAGAAATTTTTCCTAATTTGGTTTAAATTTTATGTATTTTTTTTTAATTCGTCTCCTTTATTAGAACATCAATTTTTTGGGTTTAAAATCAAGTATTTTGTTTCAAATTCGTCTTTGCTCATTGAATCAAACTGTTTTCCTTTTTTAATTTAAACTGATTTTTTTAAATATAAACTATTACATGTTTTATTGGTTAAAATTTGAACCACTTTTGTTAAAATGTAGTAAGAAACACCTTTTACACTTTTTATTACTTTCTTAAATGTTAACTTTTTTGGTTGAAGATTCATAATTTCAGTTGAAATTTCGTTTTTTTTGTTGTTAAAAATAAAATTTTTTAACTGAAACATTAACCATTGTGTTGAAAATTCAACTGATTGTTTGTAAATCATCTTTTTTGTCAAAAATTCGTTTTTTTTTTTTATTCAAAATAAATTCTCAATGAAAATTTAACTACTCCATGTTTCGTTAAAAAATTGGTGTTTGGTTTAAAAACTCAACTATTTACTTACAAAATTTTAGAAACGAAAAAAATATATAGACTAAAAATAATTCAAATAAAATATGGACGAACATAACATCCATTGTTCAAACTCTTTATTTGAAAATTTATATAAGTTTTTGAAAATTTGTATTTTTTCGCAGAAAATTAATCCTTCTTGGTTTAAAATTAAACTATTTGGTTAAAAATTAGTGTATTTTGTTGAGATTTCATCTTCTTTGGTAGAAAATTAATCTTCTCGGTTGAAAATTCATCTGTTTCACTGAAAATTTATGTATTTTGATGATAAATCATCTTTTTGGTAGAAAATTAATCTTTTTCGTTCAAAATTTGTATATGTATTTTGTTGAGAATTCATCTTTATTATTAGAAAATTAATCTTCTTGGCTTAAAACTATGATTTAAAATATTATATTATTGGAATTATTTGTTTAAAAACTATGTATTTTGTTGAGAATTCATCTTTTTGGTAGAAAATTGGTCTTCTTGGTTTAAAATTCAACTATTTGGTTCAAAATTTATGTATTTTGTTGAGAATTCTTTTTTTTTTTAGAAAATTAATCTTCTTGGTTTAGTTGGAAATCCAACCATTTGGTTGAACTGCTTTGTTAATTCAAAGGAAACAGTAAGCCCGCCCCCCCCCCTCCACGCAAATCGTTTAACTTTATTTTAGACTTTAGTACAATTTTTTTCGAAATAGTATACTGTTAGAAATGTTTGCAATTTTAGTATACATGGGCATATTAAATTTCCTATATGCTTACTAAATTCATTACATTTTGTAATTTTAGTATACTTACGTATACTAAATTTCTTTTATGAAGTTATATGTATACTAAATTTATTAAGTGTACAACGGTCTTGATACCTCTCCTCCTTTTCTTTCCCCTATGGGGACACCATGGACTCAATTAATTATAGCACTACTATTAGGTATAACAATGATGACAGAATGAGGCACCATCGCTATCAACTTATGTTGCGAGGTGAAATGATTTCTCAACCTGGGGTTTCTAAATGACGCCAATCTAATAAAAGCACTCCTAAACGAGACAGGGAAGCTAAAAGTATTAGAGGGTTTCTGGCAAGAAAAACTCCACTTGGAACAAGCAACGGTTACTGAGGCAGCCCACCAGACTGAGATTGCTATTAACGGTTTGAAACTATGGTAAGGTGCAAAAATCAAAGCCATAGATCCTAAGGACCTGTTAAAGCCTTTCAAGGTTATGACTTGTCTACTTGAAGTTTCCAAAGAATCGCCGTCGATCCTGAAGGGGTCGGTGGCCTAGAAACATTAAAAACAGGGGAGTAGAGTAACGTAGAAGTAAAAAATGACACTGCTGACTCGGTTGGTCCTGAGTGTGAAACCTCTAGTGATCGAAAGCTTCGCGAAGACTGACTATAGTCCATATCGAGAGATGAAAAGAAACCAGATAAAAATACTTCACTAGCTGAAGTGGATGACAAGGACATTAGAAGTGGAGCTGTCCTCGGAAGAACTAAGTGAAAACACTGGCTCTTGAATAAGCAGCGTAAATTACCTGGATCCTTATTTCATCCAAATAAACCTTTACCACTATAAATGAGCGTCAGCTATCTAGAGCAGAAGCATTACAGTGGAATACACAGCTTTTGTCTTGATTCGAAAACATTGATGCTACGACGTTAAAGTGAAGAGTACATGTCATAAGTGCGATTCCATAATCCACAATAGAAATGCTAAGAACCCTTGGGCAGTGCTTTATGTCAGAAGGAATATTGCTTATATAAGAAATAATTCCAGGGCTCAGATTCACGGCAGAGAGGTGAGGGGAGTGGATGAACGTGGTAGGTAGAGGTAGAGGAGTTCAATGCCGAGGCGATAGAGGAGAAGATAGGGAAGTTAAGAAGGTTAAAGGCAGCAGGGCTGGACGGAGTGAAGTACAAAGCTTAGCTGTTCAGTACACAAGAGGCTAGGGAGAGGTTGAAGGGAGTAGTAAAGAAAGTATGAGAAGGAAGGGATTTCCAGGAGGGTAGACGGAGGGGCTGATAGTGCTGATAGTGTTACATTTTTAAGCTGAAAGGATGAAGGTTTAATAAAAATTATGGATTTTCGAACAAATGTGGAATTATTCAATTAAAAATGATAAATTTAGAAAGATAGAATAGGTAAATTTTTAGCTTAGAGAACAAACAAACAAAATTTCAATACGGACGTTTAAATGTCCACCAAGTAGTTCAATTTTCAACCAAAATGATTAGTTCTTAACGAAAAATATGAAAGTTGATATTTCGACCAAAAAACATTCAAATTTTAAAGGAAAAAATAGATCCATTCACCTGAAAAAGATGAATTTGCCACAAAGTCATTAAATTTTCAACCAAAATCGATCATTCTTCCACCAAACAGCTGAATTTTCAACCACAGAAGATGAAATTTCTACCATTAGAGACGAAATCAGACACGGCCACAGAAACAGTCTGGCGCCATCTATTTCATAAAAATTTCAATTACCTATGGATAAATTGCTTTAAAGGGAGGCATACTTTCAAAGAACTGGATAGACTCTAACAAGTTTGCCCAAGTAGGGTAATATTGTGCAAAAGTGTCACACGCAATGTTTCGCCTTTGTCAGTTTACCTGACTGGAGCCGCGCCAAAAGTAGGGAAAACGGGTCAGTGCCTCACCAGGCTCACATTTAGATTCCTGCACAGGGAGAAGCTACTGCGATCCTCTGTTTCCTGTCCCAGAGTTCAGTGCACACTTCGAATGCTCACCTAATGGCGATCCTATTCCTTGTGTTCCTCGTTTCAGAACTTCTTATTCGCCTAGCAGGCATCATTCTCCTGAAATGTCTCTCATTTATTAATATAATCAGTAAAATATACCGTATTATCATGCCTATTTTATATATTTTCATTGCGCTTTCTCACAAAGGAAGCTACTTTGTAGTAGTCGCAACTTCAAATATTTTCAACGTGATTCGATCGAAGGTTCCCGGAACCGGAACTGGGACTAGCGTCTTGCTGCATCAAGATGGCCATGAAGAGCTCGAATTGAACATAGAACCAGGAATACTGGGAACATATCCAAGTTTGCCGACAGGCGAAAGCCGTTCTGGGCTATACGTACATAAGGAGCGTGGTTCAGATGCTGACAAGGCACAACCACCTAAAATATCATGTGCAGAAAATAGAGTATGCACGTGAGATAGAGTGCAGGAAATGCGGCAGGGATGATAAAACATCCCTGCATGTCTTATGTCAGTGCCCGGCATCAGCTAGGCTCAGGCAGAAAGATCCATCAGCGCTTTTTGCCCACTTTCAAACAAAACTAACTAAACTATCTGCATTTTATGTTATATAATTATTTATTATATAAATATTTATTATAATTATAAATAATATTTTCATCTGCCAGGCCTCATTCTCTGTTCAGATCTCCTCCTTCTGCTCAGCCACCTCTTGGTCTCAGGTCCACGTCTCGTCCTCCTGCTGAGCCTTCTCTTCGTGTCATGTCTAGGTCTCCTCCTTTGAGTCAACGTTCTTTAAGCCTACGTGCATTTGGACAGAAAGAACTTAGATTTGTTCGGCTTATTCCCAACGTTAATCAGAACTGGCAATTTGAGATACGAAGACACACTTTTCCTCGCGATAGACCAATTCAATTAAGAGGAAAAAGGAATGATCTTGGGCCCATTCCAACCGCAGAACAAAGTGTATCATCAACTTTCAATGGTGATGTGTTTGCAATAGTGAAGAGTATGAGAATTCTTGTTGAAATATATACAATACGATATCACTCTGAATATCAGCTTCAAACACGGGGGAAAATAAACATGAACAGCGAAGCGGTTGAAGATATGACCCCAGGAGAAATGAAGGAATCGCAATTAGGGAATCGTAGCCTAATCTCAAAGATTTTAAAATAATGCTTGTACAGGATTTTCATACACAACTGGCTATTAAGTATATCAATCTATGACATAATTTATTTAATTATACCAAATGATTGATGTCACATTTTTGTTCGTACAGGAATATATTTTTTCCGATTAGAAAAATCGATCCAGTCACTTCAAGGCTTATACTCGAAAAAAATTTGCTTTAATTTCTCCATTTTGAAATGCTTCATAAGAAACGTTACAAACTCGGTGAGAAAGGAAGTAATTTAGATTGATCTAGAATTCTCGCGTTATTTATTAAAATAATACGTTCATTCCGCAACACTGCTCCAAACCAGGTTGCTTATCAATCTCTCTAGTGTTCACCCAAATCGAATCAACTCACTGCGGCTCATTATTATTCAAGGTCTTTTGTTTTAGGCGTCACTCGCTCATTTAAACATTCTAACCATTCTATTAGCGGCCTGTCTGTGGGCACACTGCCATTTACTTTACCTTGATACAATTGTTTCTTTAGTCGTTTATCTTTCATTTTTTCAACATGCCCAATACAGCTCAAAGAATTTCTTTTAAAAATGTTTGCTAGTGTCTAGTACCCCGTCTGTTTGATACAGGGTCTGTATACAAAGTATCAAGAAAAGTTTCGCAAGAATAAATTTATTGCAGATATTGCTACAAAACCTTAACATTCTTCAAGGTACATCCCTTGAGCGTCGACACACTTTTTTTCAGCGGCTTTTTCACCACTCGAAGGCTCCCTTGTAGGCGGAGTTCAAAAGGTCCTTAGGGGTAAGCGCGCAGGCTTCTTTGACGACACTTAGGGTCACATAGTGGTGCACTTTGAGATAGGATTTAACTTTTTTGAAAAAAAAGTCTGCTGGGGCTGAGTTGGAACACCTTGGAGCAGGTGTGAAATTGGAAATTGCATCACGACAATGCACCTATCCACACCTGCTCAAAGTTGACGAACTATCTCACGCAAAACGGCGTCAGGTAGTCAATGCACCACAGGATGGGTGGCAGAACACTCCCCTGTGGGTACATCTATGTTGATATTTTTCTGACTAGGCCTTCGCCTTATCTGTTTCCGAGTCTTCTCAGGTCTAGCATGCTTCCTATCTAGATTGTGCAGGAGTAATGCGGAAGGCAATATATTATATATCCGAGAGACTGCACACAGCTGACTACTGAACAGCCTGCCTGAAAGGTGTTCTGCCCCTCTGCAGCAAGAAGGTCAAAAGCACCTCATCCTTAATACATCTCTCGAGATTTCCTCCCTCAGTCTGTCCAATTCCTCGAGTGTTGGAGAGTTTTCAGGATAACCCGACGAAACGAAAACTCTCACCAGGGTGTTGTTAGCTATATGCGCGAAAGTGAGGCCCAGTGTTTCCAGGGCCTCCTGTGGTTTCAACTCCCTAATTGGGCTAGTTTCTCTGGGGTAATTCTTCCTCTTGCTTATAGGATAGGCCTGAGGAGAGGCTCCAGGTAAAGTTTTCGAAGCAACTTCCCCTTGTGGGGTGCCTTGACTACTGCTTGTGAGACGCGCTTTGGGGTCTATCTTTCATTGCCCTCCCCTACTTTGCGTCTTTCTTATGGAGTTTTTCGTTAGCTACTTATCTTACGATGTCGGCAAGATTGTTTACGCCATTATCAAAAGTTCGAATTGACTCTGGTAGTTTACCCCCTAAGGTAATACAATAATATTGTATATTGTATATATCATCCGTATATTGCAATTTTAAGCAACTTTTGAGACGTCTAAAATTTGTTATGACTTTGTTGATGTCCAAGCATTTGACGAAATGCATATTTACTGAGAAGAGAACAAGTGTATGAAAGGGTAAATAAATTGACTGATGATTTTGTGAGCAAAATCGAAAATGTCAAAAAAGTACACGCTTTACATGTTGAACTACAGAAGACACAAAAATTATCACACAAAGTACTGAAAATCATTCTGTTGCAAACAAAGAATAGGTATTTATTTGTTTCCACGAGAGGAGGATTTGGCGAGTATGCCAATCGGAAACACTTTTGGCAGTTGGTGAGAGGAGTGATTCGAAAAAGGCCCCTTATTGTTTTTGTTTGTTCGTGTATGTTTCTCTTATTTTGGTCCCACGAGAAGCTAGCAAATGAGAAACACCCCCCTTCCCCCCGCAGAGCAGCGCTTACAGGGGTTGAATCTACATATTACGGGATTCAGCCAAGTATCCCAAAGTCTCCGATAAGACACCTGCTTTGAGTTCTCGGCCTATTCGCCTCTACTGACTGAATAGCGCAGGGTGTTCAAGGATTTGTTAACCCCGGTGCGATTCAGCCCTTAACACGCCGATCACACCATAGCTTGGGAGCATGAGAACTCGCGCCTTGACTATTCCAGGAGACCCTGCTATTACCACTTAGAAGGATCGCTCCTTAGTTTAGATCATGCCGACAGGAATACGCCAATTTCTCAGAGTAGATACTCCTCGTGATGCAGCCCTTCGGGTTCAACTATTTCAGATCTGCAGTCTAATGAGACCCATAAGTCCTCCCACGAGCTGCAAGATCCCGCGATCCCCACGGAGAGTATTTTCGCCAATCTTTTGTGCAATTTATATTTTTTGAAATGTGACTTGCCGCAGTGTGACTTGGCACAACGGGAATCGCCGAAGGTTCGCATGACACTTCCCCGAAAAGTTTTCAAAAAGCTCCCCGTCACTTCTGACTTTCCTGGATTTCCGGGTACAGTGGCCATTTTGAAAAGGGAATTCAAAAGAACAAAATTACAGTTGTCACTGTTTTAACCTTTAATTTTGAAAGGCCTATTTACAAACGAGGGGTGAGCATAAAGACCAAACATAAAGCGCGAGGTCTAACAGACGCACTTGCTTTATTATTATTATTTTGTAATGAACAATGTGAATAATTGTGGTTTACACTCGTAATAATCTAAAAAAGGTTGAGATTGGCTTTCTGTTGCCAACTGGAAATTCTTCGATTTCTGCCATGGTCAGTTCTTGAACGGCACCGCTGTATGTGTTTAGTTTCACCCGTTTTGGCCCCAAAAAAGTATTTTTAAATATTCCACGAAAACCCGTTGTTCTGTCTGATAATTTTCCCAATACTGCATAGGCGTCACCATTGGACGTTGATAATATAATTTTTTCTTCATTGGGCATGCGATGAAAGACATTATTTCTACTTTTAACTAGAATTGGTATATCGGGTGGAAAAGTGTATCTTTGAAGTTCTAACATCCGGGTCGGAATATTGTGGGGAACAAGTCGAACAGATCTAAGTTCTTCCGGTGTAAATCCAAGCACGTGAGAAAGTTTTATCCTTTCAGTAGGAGATCTAGACCTTCCACGAAGAGATGGCTCCGCAGCTGGAGGAGACCCAGCAGAAGCATTAGGTCTGACAGGAGAAACTAATCTTTCAGGAGAATGTCTGTCAGAAGAAGACACAGAAGGTTCGTTGCGAGGAACACCAGGAATAGGCTCGCCATTCGGTAAACAATCGAATTGCGAACTGAATTCTGCAACAAGAATCAAAGGATTACATTTTTTAAAAATATACAATCGTATGTTGGTATATGATCAGTTCTGAATTTGGTCATAATTTTCAACGTTTGAAATGTGTTTATCCAATTCTGTTTGTCATAAGAAGAAGAAATAAAGTTACGTTACACGTGAAATTTGTGTTGTGAATTGAAAAAAATCAACGTAGAAATTCCACCTTAAATTTTTCCTGGATTTTCACGTGGTTTCAGGAAACTGCATGAACATTTCCCGTTGATTCCTACGTTGGTTTTCATGTTGACTTGTATGTGTAACACACACACAGTAACTGCCAGTTGATCAATTTGATTCAGAAATTGAATAAAAATGGTATGCAACTCTTTCATACATATTTTGGATTTTTTATTTAATGAAACAATTGCGCATCAGAATGATCCGATTATCAAAATCGACACCCTATCCTAAATTTTCATGAGTAGAAACTGTCGAATGTCTACAATTCTTTTATGTAACACATGCGCATTATGGGCGCCTAACGCCACCTATTTTGCAAATTAAAAGTTGCTGTTTAGAGATCGGTAAATAAATTTGGTGGTGGGGGTTCAGTTTCTTTCTCTGGGGAAATAAAGCAACATTATTTCTCTGAAATCAGGGTTAGCAATGAAGACACACTTACAATCCTTGGTTCAAAATGTACTATTATACTACATTCAATTCATAACTCTAGATACATGCACATTACGGTGTCCCAAATATATACATTTTGTGATTTCAAAACCGGCGCATTCGTCAAATATTTCTCTCGTAAAAATAATGAATACATACTTTTTATTTTCAAGCAAAATCATTTTTATTACTTTGCCTGGTATTTTGAGGTTTTCTCTTGAGGTACGAATGTAAATAGAAGAGTCACAAGAGACCTTGAAGCGAGCCCTAAGGTTCAAATCAGACGACATTTTCAGTGTTATTACACTGCTATTCAAGTTATTGAAGTCAAGTGTCCCCCAGGGTTTGGGTATTGTAAAAAAATTGATTGGCTCCCCAGAAAAGGCGAAAAAAATTTCAGAAATGTACTGGGCTACAGGTTTGGTCCTGTAGCAGGGGACTTTATGGCGAAGCCTGCATCTGGAAGTCCTAAGCCTCTAACGATAGTCCACTTCAATTTTAATTAAATAATTATACCTAAGGCTCGCTACGAGTCTGCAAATATTGCAATTTTATGCAACTTTTGAGATGTCTCAAATTTGTTATGACTTTGTTGATGTCCAAGAATTTGACGAAATGCATATTTACTGAGGAGAGAACAAGTGTATGAAAGGGTAAATAAATTGACTAATGATTTTGTGAGCAAAATCGAAGAAGTCAAAAAAGTACACGCTTTACGTGTTGAACTACAGAAGACACAAAAATTATCACACAAAGTACAAAAAATCATTCTGTTGCAAACAAAGAATAGGTATTCATTTGTTTCCACGAGAGGAGGATTTGGCGAGTATGCCAATCGAAAATTCCAAGATTCATATTTTTGGGCCATTATATCAAATTTCCACGAAATATTGAACAACGTGAATATAAACAAACATTTTTTTAAAGTGAAAAAGTAATCTTCAGATGCATAGAAATTTGTAGCTCAATATAGGAGCATTGAAAATGTTCTCCTACCCTGAAATTTAAAATCTCCAAAAACATTTCACGTTGGTCCT
>JAABKJ010007545.1:105766502-105928200 GCA_011634705.1 Andricus grossulariae | reverse complement strand
TAATATTATATTTACCAACAAAATTGAGGATCACGGCCAATGATAAGACCAGATTCCAGAAATTCCGCATGTTTTCTAATCAAAGCAAAAACTGATTAATGTATTCATGAAGAATTTCACTGAAAATGTAACTGAACAAAATTCTACTGCTGCATTGGCTCATATATTCCATAATACAATCGTTATCTCTTAAATAAGAGGCGTCGAAATTGTCCTTCTGAGGAATTCACAATTGATAAGAATAAGCTTCAAGATGGAAAATTTGTTTACAGATTTCGTCAGAACTGATTTCACTTTTTATCTAATCTCTTGTGGTTTAGGGAAAGCTGGGTTTCACATATAAAATTTAGAATGTTGCTATGATAACTGCCAATTTAAAGCTTTGGGAAACTAATATAAATTCTACGTAATATGTCTGAACAATCATTTTGAATTAGTATTATTAGTAATATTATTATAATAATTATTTTGTTCTGAAGGGCCAATTACTCGACTTCTTAGTTAGAAATATGCTGAAACCTCAACTGGTATGCTTTGATTCAGTTTTTTCCAAACATACACACCAGATTTGAAGATTTCTTATGTTTTAGCGGAATTTCAAAGTATTTTAACGAACTTCAAAAAATTTCACATAAATTCCTAAAATCTTAAGGAGTTCCTTATGATTACAATATTTTGAAGAAATTTCAAAGTATTTACATCCAATTTGGAGAAACTGCAAACAGATTCCATCTGATTTCGAAGGACTTCAAGGTATTCCCATCAAATCCCATTGAAGGAATTTTGAAGGATTTTCTCCAAATAATTAGGATTCCACAGAATATCAGTATATAGCATTTTATAGTTTTTCAAGGATTTCGAGGGATATGATGGAATTTCGTAGAATTTCATGGGAAGTGCAGGTAAGCAAATTTTGTAAGCCTCTGCAGTTTTAAAATCACCTCAGCAATAGTAACGCCCACCGTAAACCTAACACAACATTGGGCTTTAAAACAAATATTTTCTTTTACTTATAATACTATTTTTAATAATTAGATTCAGATGAGAGGTTAATAATTATCAAAATCTACTATGCTGACGTCAGATTATATAAAATTGTTATTTGAATCCCATTTATAGTCACAAAATGACCTGAGTTCCTCAATACAAAATTATATTAATGATACACATATTACATATATTAGAAGTAATAAAATGAAAATGTGCAAGTTCAAAAATTGAAAATGATTTATTATTCATTGAAGACGAGGCATTTTTGGAGTTTATTCTTCATAGTTATAACGAATTCAATGTGATAGTTGGAATTAATAAGGAGAAACCTTACTTTTTTGGCTTCTTCCTCAAAGAAGACAGTCTGGAAGAAGTCGCAAAAATAAGGCTCTTCCTTACAAATCCTAATTCTTGTTTCTCAGACGTCAAATTAGGAATATATTCATTCCGAACTTCTTTTCATATTTAATTTCAAAAGGACATGACGTACCCACGATGAGCTGTAGCCAAGCTTGAGCAAAACAGTAATCCACCAAATTTCTCAAATCCTTAGATGGTAGCGGCTGGTGGAAATCAAATGGAGAAAAATCTTGGTGAACCAATCAATTTATTACCACCTCTGCTATGAACTGCTGTCCTAGGTGATTCGTAGGAACCATGATATATGATTTGTCTGCTCTTATTAACTCATAGTGCGATCTCCAGTGGATTTGCTTCACACACTCGACCTTACTTGGCTCGTTTTGGAAGGTCGTTGCTGTCGATCACTTTGATGTTCGCCAACAACAATCATTATTGTTTTTTTTTTCTATTTGAATACATGATAAAAATCACAATAAGATTTAGCATCCGCAACAATAAACCTAATGAAGTAAAAGAAATATTAACTGACTTAACGTAGGATCCTGAAGGGTCGTCAGTTGGTCATAACTTGGTAATTGTTGATTTCTTATCAAAACCAACGGTAGCAACATGTGGATGATTAGCAAACATACATCGATATTAAATTTAATAAAATTCATAATAAAACTCAGAAATTATGTTTACGTCTTTTTATGACTCTAGCGGTTATGTTTATTGATAGTGTATAGGAAAGGATGGTACCTGAATTGGGTCTAATAAGAAAATTCAGCTTTTTGGTTCAATAGCGAGATTTACCATCAGTTTGATCCAAATTTAGCTTCATTTGAAAAATATACAATTGTTTGTTTTCGTTCACTCGAAAATTCTATTTATGAGGTTGTTTTGGTTCACCGCGGTATTATTTTTTTATAGTCGAATACCAGAATACTATGAACTGTTATAGAATTTTCCATAAGACTTACCCCTTCTCCATCTCCTGCAGGCCTAGCGTTACAAACGATCTCTTAATACTTATCCCAGCGCTATAGTTGACCAGTTAAGATTTACGGAAAATTCCGTGCTACTACTTGACGCCAAAAATAAATCGTCTGCGTAATAAATTGAAAAACAACCGTTCTAGGTATGATACTTCTTGTCATATAATTTAGTTGTATAAAAGTTTATAAATACCTGCTATTGGTTCTTATTAGGCCTTCTGTGATTAGCGCACAATTATACATAACTAACTGCGGTAGAGGTGAAAACACTTGTACACTGTGGAGCTGTGCAAAATCAGGTTGGGTATTGATGACAGCAAAGTGAGGAGCAAATTGGTCAATAAGAAAGACAATAATAGTAGTTCAAAAAGGCATTGAAAACCTTTCGGGCAGACGATGTAAGGTTCTACCGCGAAATCAGTGTAAAGCAACATGACCAGCAAGACACCAGAATCCCTCAATTGGACGACATAACTGGGTCTGGTGTTCGGGGAAAGATAGTCAGTAGAAATTGAGGCGCTGTGTTTTCAGTCAGAGAAGAAAGGAGCAAGCACTAATCCCTGAATTCAGCTTACTATCATCACAGACTTGAATGTTTCAGCAGTTTTTAAAAGGAAAAATAACTGGAAAGCTCCAACTTCGGATATGGTGAACAATTTCCGATTCAAGTACTTTAGCTTTGTGCTCAAAGGTACTATTAATATGTTGCTTAAAAAACTAAATGCTTCAAATCCATCTGCATTTCGACCAACAGCCTATATTCCAACTACATATAAATGCCTTACACCTATCATTGCAGATAAGATATATTCTCACGGCAAGGATCATTACTTTCTTAGAGAAGAACGATGATTTGGAGTACATGAATGAAGTATTTCTATAATGGGGAATCAAGGTAGCTAGACTAATATGAAATACGATGGGTATCTTACAAGGAGTACTCCTTCAGTGCGTTGTGGTTCTGTTTAGTGTGGAACACATCGAGCAGAAATCTAAGTATCATCTATCATGTGTTCAGAATAGATGATAACGAGGATGGCCAGTAAGTGACTCATCTTCTCTACATGGATGACCTGAAGCTATACGCTGGTTGAAACCAGAAACTTCAGCAAGTGATCGATGAACGAAAATAACACCCAGACAATGGCTAAGAGCAAGTCATCTGGGTATTATCGAATCGAACTTTATTGGGCATATAATATTTGAGAAAAGCTCCACAAATTCCTCAACTACATCAACTGGTCGAACACCGACCTTCAAATATTGAAAAGAACCATCCGCGTCGAAATAAACGATCATCAAATGGACCATAGTAGTTTGGGTATTAAAAGGGCAGTTCTACCACATCATAGAGAAGGTAGAGGTATAATAGATGTCAAGAAACTGGGTCAGTCACAAGTTACACATATGAGAAACTATTTCAACAGCAAGCAAGATATTGCGCTTCACAATACCATCTAAGAAGCGGATCTCGATTGCACACTAGAGTTTATCGAAAATTCAGTTTTTCATGATTAGGATGATAGTTGTGCGGAAAAGTTGTGAAACCAGGGCAAATAAAAGTACAAAATGTTTCAGTCTGATTGGATAATATCTACTATCGCCGCAGCGCCCTGATAATTTTTAGATCTTCATAAAAACATGCAAATTTGCTAGTACCTTTGCACGGTAACCCGAAGGTTGGTATGGTAATATTTGAGCTCGAGGGGTCAGAAAATGTGTTCTGGCGTACCATGAAAGCGAGGGGCCAAACCAGGATTTACATTTAAGCCCCGGAAACTAGGTAGATCAGTGGCGGAAAATGTCCAATTTCATTGAATTGTAGCAAAAACAACATATAACTAGGTAAGCGCCGCTTCGAGCTGAGGACTAAGAAATAGTGCAGTTCCGGAGGTTAAAAACGTCTCAGAACCCACCACAAGAAGGTGTCTGCACGTCGGGTTTCGCCCTCTTCCATCCCAACCAACAAACCTTGAATGAGAAAAGTCTTTCGCTCCGAAGAGTCAGATTCCGAGTCCGCGCTTCATGTGGCCACAAAATCCACATTTATATCAAACTTAGGCATAATTTTTCTTGATCTAAGTGTGGTCTTAACGTACCCGTCACGTGCTTTTGCAGTCTTCAATACACGACTGAATTGCTTCGTCTGCTGTTGCACTCGAAATTGGGGGTTCAAATAGTTCATCTTTGGGTCATTTAACCATTTCCGTGTACTGTGATGCTTGAAAATTCAGTACTGGAACACGGACAATGCATGGGTCTGTGTATCCGCCCCCGCCTTTAGCAGCCGCAGCCTGCTGCCTCTTTGACAGAATTGTTTGAACTGTCGTTTTTCTAACTTCTTTCCTTTCGTCGGCCAACATGGACACGAGAACATTTTTTTGGTACGCAAAGTACGCATTATGAATTAACAATTAAAAGATCAAAATTATCGATCTGGAATCGATTTACCACTTTCATATTTTGTCATTATTATTGGCTAAAAACGGAATTTTTAAGAGTTCTCAATTTTATTTTGAATTTTTCTTCTGAATCCCAACATTTTTTTATCGTATGAAGATAGTTTTGGCTACTAGGGGGCCAATTTATATACCACGTGGACAATTTAGA
Source organism: Andricus grossulariae (assembly GCA_011634705.1). Lineage (NCBI taxonomy): Eukaryota > Metazoa > Arthropoda > Insecta > Hymenoptera > Cynipidae > Andricus > Andricus grossulariae. The sequence continues at coordinate 105,923,260 of JAABKJ010007545.1, read as the reverse complement.
GGGGGGGGTAGCAACATTCTAAGATTGTGCGCGAGGGGGGCCGGGGTTCTAGCCATAATCCACGTGGACAAAGGTAGTCCGAAATTGATAAACAGAATCATTTCTTGAAACAATACAATCTTTATAATAGTATTCTTTTACATTAATGATAGAAAGTTGCATTTTTTTCTGAAATTTTTCACTTTTGATCCCCTTTCGAATTTTACTGACGTCATAATTAATTCAAGTTAATAAAGATAATCGTTTCAGGAATTTATTATCATTTCCAATGATATTGTCTTTGGATACTGTTAGAAAATGACCAAATTATTATTGTTTATAACTATTTTCTCTCATTGTAATACTATATAATTGCGATTATCTTCTAAAATGTTAAACTTATTGTCGACTTATCTTCCAAAGTGACGTAATAATTAATGCAATTAAATGAGATTTTCAAATTCAAGGAAAAATTCACATTTATAATATGATGCACTAATTATCATCTCAATATGTGAAAAGCTGACAAAAAGTTAAATATTTCCAAAAAAGACTGCAGCCTTCTAGCATTGTTCAACGGAAATGTCATTCAAAATAATAAATTCTTCAAACAATTATGTCAGCTAACTTGAATAAACTATGATCTCACTCTGAATAAAAAGTGGGCAAAAAGTGGAAAATTTCAGAAAAAAATTACAACTTTCTAGCATTATCCTAAGAAAATGTTAATATACATAATAATGAATGATTAGAGCAATTATTTCTGTAGAAATTTAATTGATTATTGCTTCGCTCTAACTGAAAGGCTGAAAGTAAGTTGAAAAAATCGGAAAAAACAGCGACTTTCTAACTCTAATCTAAAACAAAATTGATGAAAGCAATACTAAATAATTTGACAAATTCATTGAAACATCCTAATATCAGTAGAAAATAGTATTTTATGCACTTGAAACTATTTTTATCAAGAAGACTGAAAAAAATCATAATTTGCACCAGAAAGTCGCAAAACTGAATTTTTCACTTCTGGGATCTTTTGGGACCCAATAAAGCACACTTATAGAGCTAATATTTGAAAAATAAGTTTTCATTTGTGTTCTATAGCTAATTGTGAAGAGAAGTATTTAGTTTCAAGTCAATTCACCTGATATGGACGATTTTGAAAATTTACAAAAACGTCTTTTTCGTATGGGGAATACGTATCAAACTTCATGGGCCTTGCGGAACCTCTAAATATAATTACAAAAACACTCCTTTATTTTATCGCAAATGATAACAAATGGGGCAATATGCAATATAGTTCGAAAAAAAATTTCACATAAATTCTTGGACCACCATAACGCGGACTGGCCCGAAGAATTTGAGGAAGGTCGGTTGATGTTAACATGTACCCCTAGGCACTTTACTTCACGTGAATCCTTTATAAAAAATCCCAGGGGTGAATTCAGCGTATATTTAGGGGGGGGGGGGGTCAGCTCAAATTTCCCCCTCTACTTGAGAAGCTGAAAATAAAAATTAGAATCCAGACCTGCGTTGGGTTGGAGTACAGGTCTCCCGATTGGCGTTGGATTATATGGGATGGTGTTAAAGTCAGAGCTCCCATATTGATAAGACGATCCTGTACTTGTTCCTGTGAAAAAATAAGCAAACTTCAAATCCACACCGAAAAATTGCCCACGAATAGTTTTCGATACGAAGTATTCTGACAACATTTTTGATTTGGAGCGAGAAAAAAGGTTATTTTTGGATGATTGAAAAAAATGCAGTATCATAAAGGCGAGATATTAAAAAAATTTGAAAATCGCGATTCTAGACAGTTACAAATTTAATTATGAATGTTCCTTGTAAATTAATAATATGAACATCTAGGTATTCAAGTAAAATCTTCACAAAAAGGTTGTGTATATAAACTCGGTACCGGTAACACAAAATTGCCAGTACAAGTAAAAAAATAGTCCGTACTAGTAGAAAAAATTACCGGTACCGACAATTTTTTTACAGGATTTTTCAAAAAGCAGGTTTCAAGGATAGAGTCTAAACAGCCGTCAAACACATTACAAAATTAATTTTTCTTCAAGGAGTTTAATGCTACTGTTTGATCCTCAATATTGGCCACCTTGCTAGTTTATGACACACAGTAAAAAACATTGGAGGATTTTAGGGGTAAAACTGAAATTATTTTGTGACTAATCACAGAAGATGCATCAGAGAGATGCAGACGTATAAACCTGAACAATCAAAATTTCGAAATTTCTTTATATCAGAATTATGCACTTTTTATGGGTTATATTTTCGATTCTTGGGTTTTACTACCTTTTTCGAAAATTCGAATTTCGAGTGGAGCTGCTGACTTGACTTAAGCCAGCACGAAAAAACTTTTGGCTGTTTTTGGGCTCTCGAACACACCAAAAGCCACCTCTACTAACAGTTAAATTACCCCTCTGAGTAAATACTTCAACTCGGAAAAAATGAAGTGTAAAAAACCAACCCCGGACCAAAAATCAAATTTTCAAAAAGCAAAGTGGATCAGAATTTGAGACTCATTTTGGGCTTTTGAATGCACACAACAAAGTTTTTAAGAACCACCACTATGTACAAAAAATTACTTCTTTCGTAATTTTCACACCTGGAAAAAAGAGAGTAGAAAGCAGTATTGTGATTTTTTCGGCTGTCAAATGCTTGAAATTTTCATCCTAAGAACCACCCTTTCATATGAAAAAATTAAACACCTATGTGAAAATTCGAATTGAAATTTTAAACGAGCCAAAATATTAGACACTCTATTAGACATACTATTAGACACTTATTTTGATTTTTGTGCTCCAATCCTTGACTGAATAAATCATTCCCTCTGTACACCGTCATTACGACTTTGCCGGAAAATGATATATTTCAGGATTTTGAAACGTGAATAGAGTCTTTGACTTTTAGGCTTGAGAAAAATGACAACTCCGATTCTTGGGCTACAGCCTTTAATGCAAAAAGACAACCCTTCTGTACACCGCTAGTGACTAGCTAGCGACTACCTAGCGACTAGCTAGAGACTCTAGCGTCGCTAGAGTCTCTGATTTTTGGGCTCCTCAAAAATACAAACTCCGATATTTGGGCTTCAACCCTTGACTTTAGAAAAAAATTCCTTGATACTACGCAAATCTGACTTTGTCAAAAAATAATCTTTTCAACCTTTTTTCAGTGTCAATAGTCTCTGATTTTTGTTCTTTTTGAAAATATTAACTCCGATTTTTGGGCTCTAATCCTGCATGTTGAAAAAGCTCTTTGGCACCACGCAGATATAACTTTGTCAACAAATATTTTTCTGTGAATTTCATAGTGTGAATAGAGTCTTTGATTTTTGGGCTTTTTAAAAATACCAATTTCGATTCTTGGGCTCCAACCCTTAACGCAAAAAATTATTGTCTCTGTACACATACAACACAATTTTGTCAAAAAACAATTTTTTGAGAATCTTACAGATCCAATAGATTCTCTAATTTTTGGGCTTTTCAAAAATACCAACTCCGATTTTTGGGCTCCAACCCTCAACGTTGGAAAACTACTCCTTGGTACCATGTAGATATGACTTTGTCGAGAAAATAATTTGTTTACGAGTTTCACAGTGAGAATACAGTTTTTGATTTTTGGTTCTCAAAAATATCAATTCCTATTTTGAGCTTTCAACCCTTAACTCAAAACACAATACCCTCTGTACACTGTCAGTACGCCATAGCCGAAAAATGATATTTTTCAAAATTGCATAGCGTCAATAAAGTCTCTAATTTTAAGATCTTCAATGAAAGCAACTCCGATATTTGGGCTACAACTCTTAACATTTGAAAACAAACCCTTGGTACCATGCAAATATGACTGTCAAAAAATAATCTTTTCAAAAATTTCACAGTGTGAATAGAGTTTTTGATTTTTGAATTCTTAAAAAATATCAATTTCGATTCTTGAAGTCCAACCCTTAACGCAAGAAAGTAGGGTGCATAGAGTCTCTGATTTTTGGGCTCCTTTAAAATTTCAATTCAAAATTTCACGTAGGTGTTTGATTTGTTATATGTAGGGGTGGTTTTTCAAAAAAATTCTAAGCATTTCAAAGCTTAAAAAAGCCAATACTACTTTTTTCCAGGTCTGAGATTTTGCGAGGCGGGTGGTTTGGTGTACAAATGAACGGTTTTTGGAAATTTCTCTGGATGCATTCAAGAGCCCAAAATAAGCCTAAAATTCTGATTAACTTTGTTTTGTGCAGGATTTTTGGCAAGTAAGTGATTTTTTGCACATAGGAATGGTGATTTTTGCAAATTTTTTTTCATGCATTTGAAACCCCAAAATAAGACTCAAATAATGATGCACTTTTTTTTCGATTTTGAGTGTTCACGTCGAGGGGGGGGGGGCTGTTTAATTGTTAGTGGGCGTGGTTTATGGAAATTGGTTGTTGGTGCGTTCGAAAGCCCAAAAAAAGCCCAAAATTCTGGTATGTTTGATTTTTGATTTTTCCGAATATTCATATACTGGAGGTGCTGGATTGAGTCAAGATCCCAAAAATTGGCAATACGGCCCAAAAATAGCCCCAAAAAAATCTGATACAAAGAAATTTGGGTTAGTTAGACATGTTGGGTGGTAATATAATTAAATTAGAATGGATTCTTTTACTTATATTTGTGCTTATAATTCCAAATTATCTACTGTAGGATCATTATCTACTGTAGGGTGTTCTTCCCTATCATTTAAAATAAAAATACCCATGAAGAACCTAATTTTTTAATGATTTTTATTCTACACTCATCGACAAACTAATCGTGACCTAAGATAACCTCAGCATCACGAGTAACGATTTCGATCAGACTAAACCATAGAAAAATCTAATGAAACAAGGTTATAAAATTTTCTCAAATCTTTTTCAAATCACTTGACTTTATATTTTGAACCACAATTTGAGAAACTCTTCACTAGAGTTTTTGTATATTTTTATTGTCAAACTCAATCTAAGGATAGGTTTAGTAAATAGTGCAAAGCCCCATGAACTTAACAAATGTTCAATAATTTCGGGGGTGGTAGTAATTAAAAGAATTATTGAAAACTTTGTTTTTATAGATATTTTTTTTACAGAATGATGGAAAAAAAGTGTTCTTCGTGGGCTAGAAAACAGTAGAACTAAAGTTTGTATAAAAAAGAATGTAAATGCAAAAATATTAGGTTCAAATTGATTTTATAAAAAAATGATGAAATATTATTCGTAAGAAATTATTTTATAACAATTTGTAAGAAGTTGATTTCGTTTAATACATAATTACGCAGCACCATAAAATACGCACAATGAATGTGACCTATCTTTCAACTCTTTTCAAGGAGAATGCGGATTTGAATTGAATACATGTTACGAATAACAAATTTTGGAAATGGTCGATATTTGAATATGAGATATTTTATTATTATATATTATATTATACTTCATTAATATTCGGTATTATATTATATTGTACTTACGGACAGAATTGAAAAATGTGATAAGAGTTGAGACCAGAGTGCAAGTATAGATCTTCATTTTTATAAAAACAGAAAACTGTTTTTAACAAAATGTCTAGTCCTATAACTGAGGACATTTTGAGATTTTCAACTTGTATATATACCACTAAGTACAGCATTATTGACCAAAATGATTGACTATATTTAGATAGTGGGATGTAGTCTAGACACTGAAGCGTTTCGTAAAACATACTCAAAGTAAGGAAACTTCATTCACTTTCCTTGAAATTTGTGTGTCGGGGTCGGGTCAGATCTATGTACATGTGCTAATTGAAAACGAATATTTTTCAAGTAATTTCCAAATCCCCATCTCACCACTTGAATTTCCGTTATGTTTTTTTCTAAACTTTCGATCACTCTCAATTGTCATGCAACTTTTTCTAAAATGATAAATATGTACAATTGTACATTAGGGTAGTCCAAAAATGCATTGGATTTTTTTTTTAATTTCTATGAATAACGCCTGTAAATTTTTTGGAATTTACACAAAAAGCCCCATAAAGTTTAACACGTATTTCCCGTGAGAAAAAAAGATGTTTTCATAAATTTTATTCAGAATCCTCAATATTAGCTGAATCAAGTTGAAACTCAACATTTCTCTTCACAATTAGCCATAGAATATAAATAAAATATTACTTTTTAAATATTACCCCCAGAAGACCGTTTTATAGGGTCCCAAAGAGACCCCATACGTGAAAAAATGGGTTTTGCGAGATTTTGGCGCTAATTATGATTTTTTTCGGGTTTTTCAATGAAAATTGTTTCTGATATATAACGAACTACTTTATACTGATAATTAGATGCTCGAATGTTTTTAGTCAATTTTCTCTCAGAATGGAGAGACAAAGACGCGGTTTTTTCAAAAATGTTCAACTTTTTGTCCAATTTTCAATTATAGAGAGGTAATAGTTTATGTTAACAAAAATTATTGTCTTAAGCAATTATTATTATCTATAGCTATCTTCTTCTATATTAATACTAGATAGTTGCGGTTTTTCTCAGATTTGTTAAACTTTTATCCATTTTTCAATTAGAATGAAGTAATGAATAACTCAGGTTAACAAAAATAATTGCTCAATTTATTTTGATTGTTAATAATAGTCTCTTCCTTTGATGGTGGAAAGTTGCGTTTTTTATGAAATTTGTAACTATTTGTCTATTTTTTACTTGTAGTGACCTGATAATTATTCAAGTTAGACAAAAATAACTGTTTCAGCAAATTATTATTGTTAATAATCATCTTCATCTATATCAATGCCGGATAGTTGTGGTTTTTTTCTGAAATTTTTAACTTTTTGCCCACTTTTCGATTATTGAGGTAATGACCAATGCAAGTTGATAAAAATAATTGTCTAAACAATTTATTATTGTTTATAACTGTTTTCTCTTAGATAAGTGCTAGAAAGTTGCGGTTTCTTCTGAGACCATTAATTTTGCTTCGGCCTCTTAGTTATGAACAAATGATAAATAAACATTATAGTGTAACATATTTTGAACAATCTATTTCTTTTCCGTGAGTATATTTTGCTGGAGGGGGGCTCATATCAAAACATGTTCAATTTCAAATTTTTCTTTCACGCATTATGTTCGTTAACTTGCTTTATTTATAACTTGACTAAGTAAAAAGAGGGTAAAAAGTTCAAAATTTCAAAAGAAACCGCAACCATATTGCATTAACAAAGAAGAAGATACTTATGAATAATTATTGGTTTAAATAATTAGTTTTCCTAAATTGAATCAATTATTAAATCACCCTATGTAGAAAGTAGACAAATAGTTGCAAATTTTAAAAAAACGCGCAACTTTCTAGCATTATTCTAAAACAATATGAATAACAATGATAATAAATTGTTTGAACAATTATTTCTCTTAACATTGATGAACCTCTCTCTAATTGAAAATTGGACAAAAAGTGGAAAATTTTGCAAAAGACAGCGACTTTCTATCTCAATTCTAAGTAAGAGAAAATTGTAAAAACAATAATAAATTGTTAAAACAAATAATTTGAACATTCTATTATCAGTATAGTGTAGTAATTTATTCATTAGAAACAACTTGCATGAAAAAAAGCAAGAAAGTCATAATTTGCGCCAAAAACTCGCAAACCCCAAATTTTTCACTTATAGGGGTTTTTTGGGACCCTATTAAACAGGGTTATGGAGGTGATATTTAAAAAGTGCCATTTTATTCGTTTTTATGGCTTATTTTGAAAAACAATAGTTTCAACTCGATTCAGCTAATATTGAGGATTCTAAATTAAATTTACAAAAACGCCCTGCTTCCTTATAGGAAATACGTGTTAAACTTCATGTGGCTTGAGCCACCTCTAAATATGATTTGAACAAAAAAATTTTAAGTGGATTTATTTTTTTGTTGATTCGAACAAAATTTGGGGCGATATGCATGAAAATTCGAGAAAAAAATATTTGGACCAGCCTAATGTACATAGAGTAAAGAATTTTTGACCATAACATCTGAAAACTAAATGAAATCATGAATCAGTTAAATCATGATTTACCTTCGTCTAATCCCAAAAAACATTATTAAATGCGTTATTCCGAACATAAAAATAATTATTGTAGTTCATTACAATATGCTTTTCTTGAAAATTTTGCGTTGTTTTTAATTTTTTTCTTATAGAGGTAGTAGGGTTGTTATGGTAGGAGTCTCGAAATATTTTCAATTTGTTTAAATTGTTCTTCAATTCAAAACCATCGAATAGAGCGTTATAAACGACTATTTGGAAGTATATGTATATGTGTATTTAGGTGTGTGTGTCGAAGTCACACAAAATTAGCACAAGGATTTATAAAAATATTCTTCAAAATTTGTGTACTACTTTTTTAATAACTTTAAAATGGGCTTTTCTATAATAGATTTTTCGCCATTAGCATTTTAATTATCAAGAATTTCAATGAATGTATACAGAAAAATTCAGCGAAATAAGTTCGTAATCATTATTTCAAATCATTAACGAATATTTTTTCATTAATTTGGTATTACTGTTTCCTTTTTTAGTTTTGAAGCTCTGAAATTATTTGTTTAGACTGTTATATTTATGACTATCAATAAATACAATACGAATAATATAAAATCATTTTTTGATTTAATTTATCTTTCTATAAACCATTTTTCTATGTTATGTGTATCTCGAATTTAAAAAAATTTTTGAGCCAATAAAAACGGTTTTGTGAAAGATAGCGTTTAGGCTTTTATGGTTTGACACCATTTGAACTTCCGGAAGTCTTAAAAATGATTCTTACAAACTATGCTGGCATTAAGTAAACTCTTTGTTTCTTGATTCTTAATATTCCTGAGAGATCTTAAAAACAAATTCAAATTGAGTAATAGAATCCTAATTTGCAAATTGAATGATATCAACTACCTACCATTGAAGGAACAGATTTTTTTAGCAATATACTGATCTTTCTATGAAAATGCCAGATAAAGAAAAAAGTGTTAAATACAAATTTTTGTAGCAATGGGAAAAACTTGATCACCTAACAATAATCGTTTGGATGATAAAATAGTAATATGTTAGGATTTCACTAATTACGTGGTAAAAAAGTCATAAGTTTATTTACTGGAGTCAATTTTTTAGAATATTGTTTAATTCTTGCAGTGATTTTAGTCATTAATTGATTAGTGTACTTTTTTTGGTCGATTTTTTCGACATGAACTTGTGTATAGGCGACCTTCGTCAGATGCGTGCTGTTATCTTTCATGGAATTTCGTCGTTTTTCTGTAAGTGTGCAAGCATCAAAACGATTATTTGTAATGTGAATAAACTGAGGTAAAAATAGATTAGGTGTGTAAATAAGTCTTGTTCTCCAATTTTCAGCTTTTGTGGAAGTGACATATTCTTTTGAAAAGTTCAGCAATTTCGTCATCCTACTGTTTCAATAATGCTGAAAATGTTGCACAATCGCGTTCTTTTATTAAACATTTCTATTTTACAAATCTTCCGTTTCTATAACGTTTTTTTCTAATTCAGGAATACAGCCCTGAATAAATTCATATATTTTTCTTAAGCAAATAGTGATATTCCACTATCGAATTATTGAAAATTTTAACCAATTGAATTAGTAATTTTCTACTAATTTTTACTGGCTCACTTTTCTCTGATTGAAATAGTACAATTTCATTTTTTTTTTATTTAAAGAGTACAATGGAGAAGAATTTAGTTTTGTTGTTAAAAATTAGTTAAATTTGTACAGGTTTTGAAGACAATTTTATTATGAAATAGAAAAACGTTGATAAAGAAACAATAAGGTGTTAAATTATGTTGGTCTACTGGTCTAAGAAAAAAAAAAAGTACACCTTATGCAATACAGTTACCTGGTCAACACCTGAAAACATCGTTTGAAGAACCAATTTTTTGAATATAAACTCAACTTTCCTTTGGGAAACCGATTTGCAAGTTTCTTTTTTTAAATTGAAGCTTATTAAATTTGGCAGAAGTCTCTCCAGGCATCTGCTGCATTTTTGGTAATTGAATGCATTAATTATACTGATTTTAAAGTTAAATTCTGTACAATAAATAACTGATGGCAACTGAAAAATAAATAAAACCAATTTCCATTGTTATCAACAAATTGACTTATTAAATATTTTCAAACATAGAACATGTTTCTTTTCTATAGGATTATTTATTTTCATTTCAAAAATAATATTATCGCACCAAAGATTCCTATTCAACAACATATAGCAATAATTATTTATCTTTTAGTGAATTATTATTTCGATTTCGTTGCTCAATTTGAACTGCAAAATAAATTATTCACACTCACGAGCTCTTTATGTTATTAAGAGTGTAAAAAATCAATTATGAAAAATTCATGACACCTAAGCTATTCTACCCAGAGGCGAATTTTGAAGATCATTTTATTGAAAAGTATTAGTATTAGCTCCATAAAATATTGAAAGTACCTTCTTTTTTTTCAATATGAAAAATTTGAATTTCAAGAAATAAAACAACATGCTTGAGAATAGACAGAAAACATAAATTTATTCTAGAATCTTATTTTTAAAGAACAAATATTTATTTTGTCAGAAAATGCTTCATATCAATGGGGATGAATATTTAAATGAACCATGAAGAAAGACATTTTTCAATTAAAACTTATAATAAAATTATAAATTATGAATAATAATTGAATAATATTATTTGATATCGAATATGATAATTTAATTTATATCAATAGAATTGATTAATTTGAATTATTTTTATTCATAATATTAATAAGAGTAGCTAAAATTATGCTCATTGATATGAAATGAGTTCCAATTTCGAAATCACTGCAATCGATGTTAGCCGCGAAAAATAAAAAAATCGATAAATAATTCTCTCAATCGCAAATATTTTTTTGATAAGCTATAGAACTACATTTTTTCGAAGTTTGGAACCAATCGAAAATTTTTGTACTGTAGGTGGAGTCACTTAAGAAAAAATGCTCCATATGTATCATCAATATACAGCTATTTACACTGTTATAGTTTCATACAGAATTTGACATTGAAATACAATTAATTTAATTATTTATCATTTATAATTGCTCATCGTTATTAATTATTTTTAGTCATTATTCATAACTACTTACTTCTTAATCATTATTCAATGCTATTCTTTTTTTTCTATTTATTTTATTTTCATTATTATTTCTACTAATTTTTTAAAAGTTTTTTTTTGGAATCAATAATATTTCATTATTATAAATTTAGAGTGAATTTAATACTTAGCATTTTCTAACAAACGTGAGTAAGCAAGAACGCACAGAAAAGAAAAAAAAATACTACTTTTTACTGATCATCAGCTGTTTACAAGAATTTTTTGAACAATAATTTATTATTGTTTCTGCAATTTTCTTTTAGAATAGAGTGAGAAAGTCGCGGCTTTCTGAAATTTGTCAAATTTCAACTGTTTTTTTATTTTTTAATTAGAGTGAGATAATGAGTAAATTAGTCCAGAAGACATGAGTTTTCAAACTATTTATAATAATTTTAAATAATATTCTCTTTAAATAATAATGAAAAGTTGCGGTTTTTTCTTAAATATTCAACTTCTTGTCATTTTTTACTTAGAACGTGGTAAAAACGAATGATTTTTCCGTGATTTTCCACTTTTGTCATAAACAAATAATCAACAAACAATAGATATAATAATTTCTTAAACGATCTTTCCTTTTTTTAAATATATTTTTCTGAATTAAAACAGATATTTAAAATATTAAATATGAAAATATAAAATATAAAGATAGTTATAGACCACAATAAATTGTTTGAACAATTGTGTTTGTTAACTTGCATTATTTACTATCTTATTTAGTGAGAAATGGACTGAATATTAAAAATTTCAGAAAAAACACCAAATATCTAACATTAATATTGGAGAAGATATGTATGAACATTAATAATTTGTTTAAAAAATGGTGTCTATCGGATTAAAATAATTATTATCCTGCTCTCAGTGAATAGTAAACAAAAAAATATAAATTTCAGAAAAAACCGCAACTATCTAGAATAACTATGTGAGACAATAGTTACAAACAATAATTTGTTCGAAAAATAGGATTTGTTGAATTTCATTAATTATCACCGAGCTTCAAGTGGAAATTTGATAAAATGTGGAAGATTTTAGAAAAAACCGCAACTTTCTCACATTATTCGAAGAGAATATTATTAAAAATAATATTAAATTGTTAAAAAAATTATATTCATATAGACTCAAATTGATTAATGCCTCACTATACCATTTGCATCTTAATTGATCTAGTTTGGTTGAGAATTAAACGATTTAATCGAAAATCAAACTGTTTGGATGAAAATTATTTTTTTACAAAATTAAATTATTTTAATAAAAATTAAAATTTTTAGTAGTACAAGAACATTTTTGTTAAAAAATTACATTTTTGGGATATAAATTCAGCCGCTTTATAGATAATTATTCGTCCCCTTGACTTTAAACTTCAGCAATATTGTTGAAAATTCATGCATTTTGATGAAAATTAAAATTTTCTGGTGAGAAATAAATATCCTTGCTGAAAAATTCATATATTTGGTTCAAAATTCAACTTTTTGGTTAAAAAATGCATCTTTTTTAGTTAGAAGTTTAACTTCTCGATTAAAAGTTGAACTAGGTTGATAAAAATAAATTTTTTATCAAGATTCACCTCTTTGGTTTCAAATTGAACTCTTTTGTTGAAATTTTTTCTTTTATGAAAATCAATTTTTTATATAGAAATTTTACTTTTACATTTTCGGTTAGAAATGTATTCTTTATAAGTTGAAAATTCATGTATCTTGTTAAAAATTTATATTTTTTTGAAAAAAATCTTGTTTCTTAGAAGTAAATTTTATGTTTCGACTAGAAATTCGAAAAGAATTTGAAGTTTTTCATGGTGCATTCAACATGAACTTTGCATACAGAAAAATGTTCGAAGAGAATAATTCTTTTTTAATTTTTTATGCCAAAGTTGTTGTTTGTTTATCAAAATTTTATAATATAATTATAATTAAGTAACAGAATTTAGAACAAAGAGCACAATGGACAGTTACTTAAATATTAGTAAAAAACCGCTTATTTTTGCGACAGCAAATTTTTTGATAATATGAAAATTGTGCTTTTCAGGGAAGCGTAGATTTATAGAAAATATATTATTCATATATTCCTCCTGAATCAAAATTGGGGAAACTATACTAATTGATAGTGAAATTTCACAAATTCGATTATCAAAAAGTAAGCCATTGAATATTAGTAAGAAAATTATTAAGTCGATTAGTCAAGATATTTCCCAATTCAATAGTGGTAAAAAACTAACTACTCAGTATAAATAAAAAAATTCACTGAAGACTGAATATAATAATTTCAAAACTGTTATAAAAATCGAAAACGAGAAAAATATAACAGTTTAATAAAATAACGCGATCGTGTAGCATTCTTAACTCTATTGAAAGAATAGAAAGGTCATATTGTGAAGTAAGCTTGACGTAGCCTATTTTTGATTAAAAATTATTGCACATCTGATTGTTTAAGCAAAGTTAAGGAAAATAACAATTTCTTAGTGACTTTTCAACAGAGTTTTGTTGTCGATTTTCAAATTTGTATTGGTTGCACATTCTTCTGAATTATTTGCCTCAAACTAGCCACTAAAGATTAGTAAAAAATTACTAGTTTGATCAGTCGATATATTTTCTGATTCGAAGGTCAAGATCAATCAAAATTTATTTAATCAATAATTCAATTAGTAAAATTTTCAATAATTCAGACTTCCAGGTTTTCCTAAAAGCTCTTTTGTAATTCTTTGGACAGCTATTATTCAAATTAATAGATGAATGCTTGAGAGTACTGACCAAGTAGGTAAAGAAGATCAAAATGTACTGCAAGAATACATAATACAAACTGTAGCCAAAACTGAAAGTATGTTGCGATTATTTTTATGTAAGGTGAAAAAATATTTTAAAATTCATTGTTTCGTCTTGGAAAAACGAAATGGTCTGCAGTTATGATACTCTCATTTTAACATTCGTTTTTTCTAGTGGAGGAAGACATGATTTTAACATTGCATATTGTATAAAAAGTAATTTCAATCATTGAAATCAACCTTTTCATAGCTTAAAAACAGGTTGCCGCTAGTCGTCCGGCTTTATAGGATAAATGAAAAATTAATTGAATAAATGCAGTTATTCAACATGAAAATTCTTGACAGATAAAATTGAAGCGTGATGATACAGAAAATATTAATTTTCGTCGCAAGAAGTTATAAAAGTCTTTGTCTTCTTTCACGTTCAAGACGAGGGAAGAAGAATGAACACAGATTGTGGAATTGCGGAACAAATATTCATTTATCACTATTGCATGTTTGAAGAAGTATATCCGCCTTTGCTTCGAATTTGGTAAATGTAACATTTTCGCTGAAGTTTTTGGAATAATTCTGCCGTATGCGGTTGAGTCTAGTATTATAACTATTCTCAACAAATTATTTTATTTAACGTTTTTGAACATACTAAACTTGATATAATAACAAAAAAAAAGAGTTCAAAGAGTTCTGGTCAAATTTTTCCCCCGTTTCCCGCCAGGAAGAGGTCTGCAAAAAAGCTTACAAAACTTTTTGGTAGAAGCCGTATACAAAAAATCCAGTATATCAAAGATGCCTACAAATCGTAACTTTTTGTTCGAATTTGTAATCGAAAAGTGGCACTACGGAAATGTTTAAACAAAATTTTTATCAAAAACGGTTTTATTTGATAGGTTTTATTCAAGAATCACAAAAGTTTGCAATAAATATAAATTAACTTTTATTATATTTCACAGATAGATTTTCAAAAAAAATTTAATTATGAGGCATCACTCATAAGACTAGTTCAAGTGCATGACATTGGAATAATGAAAAACTGGCATCATAAAAGAAGTAGGACACCTTATCTTGTGTATTGCGTAAAACTCTATGATACATAAGTTAAGTTAAAACATATGTATAGATGCCATAGAAAAAAATCTTTTGTTTTTGTTCAGGGAGAAACTATTTCTACATTAGAATGTTTAGAGAAAATTAAAGTATATCAATTATTTTTTCGAAATCATATGAAATTAGTTCTCAGGAAGCCAAAACATAAAACTTTGCACTTATTGTAGAAATTATCAATGCACTTTCAGTAACTGATTCAGGATCTTGAATGCGGAAAAAATAATTTTCATATTTACTGTGAAGTCAAGATGAAAATAGATCAATTGATATGACAAGGGCGAATGGCAACTTGTGAAAATATTGTCTAATTCTTCAAAATGGCAGTAACTGATTAATGAGTGAACTTTTCTTGTCGATTGTTTATTTTGATGTAAAGCTATTGAAAGGAATTAAAACTTTTTATAAAATAAAAATAAATTTTATATCAGCTTCTTACTTTTTTCGGCAAAAATAAATTAAGGTGGAACAGCTTAAGTTTCACAATGTTGCCTTCTCTTTGTTTCAATAAAGCTGACAATGTCATACAATCGCGTTCTTTCATGGACCATGTCTATTTGTTACATTTTCGGCGTATGTACTATTCTCTCAAATAATATATTAAAGGCCTAACTAAATTCATATATTTTTACTAAGGAATGAGTAATTTTCGACTAATAAATTAGTACTTTCATATTATTTTTGGTAGCTCACTTCTCTCGAAATGTATTAGTAGAATATCATTAGTAGTTAGTGAAAAAATAGTGCCAGTTCTTCATTTGAATAATTTTCTTTTCTTCAATGGAACAATCATAGTTTTATACAGATCATTTCTCTAATCCAAAGAATGTTCGTTTATATATATATCAAAGCATCCATGGTAAAAATGTCCAAAAATTGGAAAAATACATTTTTTTCCCAGAATTTGGAACATATCGTTAGATTATAGGAGTATAATGCAAACTTGAAAAAATTACTATTTTTACTTCACATGTATTCATGTGCATAGTACTTTTTAGCATTCATTTGTAATGCAAAATGTGTAACATAGAAGCAAACGTGAAAATATTAGTGAATGAAAACAGTTTTCAAATGAGCCTATATCGAACTTTTTACGGCCAATATTGAACGAAATATGAATTTATCGCTTACTCAGCGGGAACAAAACCTCAATCAAAAAATTCTTATTTTGTAAAATATTGGACGTAGAAGGTTCGATAAGTGCTGATTTGAAATTTTACTCTTTCCCCCTAAAAATTATTCTCATGAATATTTGCAATATCCTTTACCTTAAACCAACAAATCACGCGGACGTTTGAAAAAATGCTTAAAATTTTCAGTTGGAGGATCACAAGGCTTCAGTAAACACCGATTAGAACGTTTTAGCAAAAAATTCTTTACAGCTTCGATTTCCGGCACTTCACCTTTTTTCGTGTAATTTTACTGAAATAAAAAAGAAATCCGAAAAGAAAAAATGTATCCCTTATTATTTTATATTGAAAGCGCATTGCGCCATTTTCGATTATTTCTCGAACCATCTCGAAATTACTCAAAACTATTTGAAAATATTGTTGTCGGGAAACCCGTGTTCGTGATTGGCTGAAGCTTTCATTTTTTTGCGATTCAGAAAAAGAAGTCTGCAAACTCCAGGTTTATGAGAAACGTTAGGTTATCTAACTAATTTATATTCAATAATAATAATCAATGTATTTTTGAAGATTTCAAAAATGAAGAAGCTTTTCTCTCTGTTTTGTCACGCCTGAGTGCACACCGCAAATCCCCCCGCAAACGCCTCTCACGTATCCCCACGGCGCGGCGTCAATTCTCGGAAGTAGTTTGACTGACTTTCTATAGCCCAGACGGTGCAACAGAGGGAGCTTTTTACGGGCAGGATGGATGGTGGGGGATGCGGGGAATCAAATGTATACTTCGAACAGTCGCCTCCGAGCATTTGCGGAGTAAATATAGCGCAGGAAGTAAAACTTTCAATAGGCTCCCATCACGCTATCAAAATGGATCGCACCCTCGAGCAGCGCCAGTCAAAAACAGCTGATCAGCTCATTGAGTTTTCTCAGTACGCTGGCTTAATCATGGCGAAAATCTCGGTGGCAGAATTTCCAAGTTCTCGCGCGATATTTACCCCGCAAATGCTCGGAAGCAACGCGCGTATATGTGTTAGTTGTTCTCTTAGCATCCGGAGGGGTATCATAGTTCAAATAAATCCAATAGATGGCGCTCCGATCAGGCAGTCTTGTTTTTGCATTGTTCTGTATAGCAAATATAATACAATTCTTTTAAAACTTGATACTTTTTATGAACATAAAAGAAGAACATAGATTTCAGTAACAATAAGAGTAACATGTAATTTAATATTAGGAAAGTTAAATATAAAGGTGAGTATTCTGAAAACAGTTTGAATGGTATTCATATTTTTCTATTGTTTCTTTTGCTAAAGTAACTAATTAAGTTTATGAATAATTGTAATGGTTACAAATTTCAAAGATCAATTGATCAAACTATTCAATTAATAATAGTAGAAATAATATTTAAGCCTTAATAATTAGCCTCATGATATGCTTTTTTATCAATTCATATAGACATTTCCTTTCTCTAAAAAATATATATGTATACATAATTTATTTATAATTAATCAAACATAAAAAAATTATGTGAAAATTGCATCAAAAGAATTTAGAATTGAAGAAAACTGTAGTTACGTAACATTTCTTGTATTATGTTTGTAAAAACATAATAGACGTTTTCTAAATTAAAAAAACGTTTTTTAAGATGAAGTGCTATACAGAAATAAATAGAACAATATTTTGCTGTAACACTCAATGCTTTTTGAATATTAAATTTGCTCGATTTTTTATTTTTTATTCTTAAAAGATTGAAAAATGTTGCTTTTAAATCTTCTACTCTTTTTCGAAATTTAAGGCAATCTTTTGAAATGTTTTGAAATCTTTTGCAATTTTCTCTCAAAGTTCATTTTTCAAAATAAAAGAACATAAAGAATTTCCCCATATATCCTAATAAAATTCTTTTTCAATCCTTTCGAAATTGTTAAAACTTCTAATATTTTCAAATTATACAAATTTTTCGTAAAATATTTTTAAATATTCTTTTAAAATTAATTTTTCAAAATAAAAAATCATTTTAGTTTCTCCTACGAACCTAAAGATTTTTTTTATTTTTTTGAAACCTTACAAAATTTCTAAATTATCTTAAAAGTTTTTGTTTAATCGTTTCAAAACTTCTATGTATTTCTTAAATTTACTGAAATTTCTTCTCAAATTGTTTATTATGGCAAATAATTGCTTTAAAATCTTCTACACCTTTTTGCAACATTTTAGGAAATAATTTACAATGGTTGGTAATCTTTTTTCAGTTTTTTTTCAGAATTCATTACAAAAAATCATTCAAAATTTCACAGTGATTTTTAAGAATATTTGGTTCATTCTCTTGACGCCCTGCAAAATTGAATTTACCTAAGAAAACTTAAATCCTGAAAAATTAAAACAATTGTCTTGAAGTCTTCCATATTTATTCCCACATATTTTAAATTCTTCAAAACTCAAAATTATTCGTTTGAAATCAAGCCTAAACCATTAAAAATTTTCTCAGGAATATATTTTTTTAATTTATGCTTAAAATCTTTTAAAATTAATAAAAAGTTTCACCACCCATCCTGCCCGTAAAAAACGTCCACTGTTTCTCCATCAATTACAAGAACATTCAATTTTGGAACTTTAAAAAAATGAAAGTTTACAACTTTAGATTAGTTTCAGTTTTAGATCAATCAAATTGGAACGTTTTCAACTTTTAACACATTTACATATAAATGGCAAATTATTATGGAAACGATGAGAACATTTTTTAATATTCAAATTTTGAATAATTAAAAATTTCAGAATATAATGCAAATTCCAAAAATATTGGAAATTCGTACGTTAAAAAAAACTAAATGCTCCTGAAATAATTTATTTGTTATTTTAAAAACAGCTGAACTTGTTACACAAAAGTCATACATAAGTAACATTTTCACTTGAAATTTGTTGAAAAATCCATAATTATCCTATAAAATCATAGTTGCTCAAATATTTTTAGAGAAAACCCATTTTCTGCTTTTTTATAACTTTACTGTAGCAAGCTTTGTACTTAGGAACTTTTTTCAGCTAAACAGCATTTACATTATTTTGTTGTTTATTCTTTATATTCATAATTATTGATTCATTTGTGATTGATGTAAAAGATATTTTCAGATAAACACTCTGATAAACAGAAGATTTTATATTATTTATGTTATTCACATACAATTTTCTACCTAATCCTAAATTTCTTTGTTTTCAGTTCTTCAAAAGATGTTTAATTGCAAAATCTTAGCAAACGAATTTCTTCTTTCTGTTGCAGGACATCGACTATGATGGGTTTCGTAAATTTCTCGACACCTACCTCGAAGTTACCACACCCGACGAGCTTTCTCGACATCTTTTCTTATCATTCGTCAAAAAAGGACATCGAGGAATTGATGGCAAAGCTCTCAAGGTAAATAAAATCATTTTCAAAAACTAAATATTTTCTTCAAGTTTACTTTATATTTTTAAAAACATCGTATATTATTATATCCAATAACAATAACTTCATAATCGGTGCTTGTTGCTGTCGATGCTGGAAATTTTATGGGAACATTTTTTCAGTAAAAATTGTCACACGTTTTTTTTGGTTTGATTGAGTTCACAGTTGAGCTAAAATTAAACTAATACAAATGACAATTCTTTTGAAATTTAATTTCAAAAAATAATTGAAGTAATTCCTAAAATAATTGTTTATTTTTATAAAAAACAGCTATTGTGAGATTTTATTTCTACCTTTTTGAATTCTAAATCACCCCTTTTTAGAAAAACATTCTCAATAGTGGTCGCAGTTCAGAAAAAAGCTGAAAATCAGGGAAAAATCAAAGATTTTGAAAAAAAATTCAAACTCAAATATACTATTTTTTCAAAGAAAAAATACAGGCACGTATCTCACCGATTTGACGACAAAATTTCTTTGAAAAACTTATGAGTATTTGAATTTTTTAAATTGAAAGCGCAGATTATCAAAAAAGACAAGGTTGAAGATTTTTGTTAAAAGTCTGATATTTTGTAAGCTAATTCAGGTAGCTACATTTTTCAATTAGACATCAAGTAGGATTTCATTTATTATTTATTTATTTATGTACTACTAAGGATTTTATATAGTGTTTGAAAAAATCTAAAAAATAACTCAGGATAGAAAAAAGTATCAAGAGAAATTTTTGTACAACTCTTTTAGCGAAACAATTTTTTCAGGCACAACGCAAACTATCATTGCGCATACTATGTACATTAGGAAAAATCTAGAGAGAAAAAATCAAAAAAAGTGTGGGGTTTTTGAGTAACGTGGCTTTAAATAATTTCAGACAAAATGTAATTTTGTCCATTTTTTTACTTCTTTTAAATTTCCCCATGAAATTCGAAAGCTAACTGACTGAAGTATCTCAACAAATTTTGAACTATTAATTAAAATTTTTACCATTTTTTGTTGTCAAGCGATTTCGATTTTTTAAATTCAAATACTCATAACTTTGTCCAAAAAATGTTTGTTTCAAAGCAATGAGATACATGTCGTCCTATTTACTTTAAAAAGCAACATATTTGAGTGAAAAATGAGTCTGTCACTTGAGCATGGACAGCCTGATAATTGGTATTTTAATTAGCTCTGATCGACTTTTAATAGAATAATGAACAATTACTCTGATAATCAATTGCTGGAATTGTAAATTATCGTATAAAACGATAATATTGTTACGCGGGTAATTTGTTTGTGAACATTACATATAATGATCGCTTAGTTAAAATGTGAATTTCATTTCTTAAAAAAGGAAAACAATTTTAAAGTAACGTTTAGAATATTGATGCCAGATTTTTCCTGCCAAGATATCATTTAAGAGTAAAATTTCCTTTCTTTTTAAAGGATTTGGTATTTGAGAGTGCCTTAATTAATTTTTATTCATCTTAAATTAAAGAAAGGAATAATATGACATTTTTATGCAAGAAAAATACTCTGTCTGATCATAACCATATTCGTACCACTGAGGCATGCAGGATAAGCGGCCATTCAGTGATACGGTGCTGCTGTTGTCAGACAGGCTCTCTCCAGCGTCCGCGCTCGGGATACTTAAGGGAGTTGAAATACAAGCAAAATAGGCTGAATTCAATTCCCTAATATTCTTTTTTCTATTTTTAAAATCATGATTCAGACGGGGTAGCCGCAGGTCAGGAAAAAGCTGGAAAACAGAGGATTTTGTTGGTCAGGGAAAAGTCAGGGACTTTAAAAAAAGATTAAAATACGTCAAGGAATTTCTGTAAGAAGAACTTTAAGTCACTTTTTTAGATAAAGTCATTATAGTCACTTTTTTAAATGTAAATATCACTTTCGTGACTTTTCCTTCAATAAATTAACCCATGGATTAACGACTAATGAATTGAAGTCTATACCTATTTCTCAATTTCTTTGAATTCTTTTAAAGTAGTTTAGGGTATTTTAAAATATTTCAAGAAATTTTCAATAGATTTCTATCACTTGAAGGGATTTCAAAGGATTTTAAAGATTTTAGGTTATTCTTAAGAATTCCAATGAATTTTCTAATTTCTTCTTTCTTCCTCTTCTTCCCTTCCCTCATTACTCCTCATTTTCCCTCCCGAGAAAAAAGGACGACTGTCAGGAATAGTCAGGGAAAATGAAAAATTCGACAGGAAAAGATAAGGGAAATGTCAGGGAATTTTGAAAATTAAGTTTTGCGGCCACCCTGTAATGTTTCTGAGGAAACTATGTGACTAGAAGGCATAATTCAATTTTCCAAAATGTAGTTGAAAATATATGTGATAGGAGATGGCAGTACTGTCTTCCACGACGGCGTGTGCGGCAATTACATCGCACACAACGTCTTCGAGTAACGTAAATAGCACTGGACTACCTGGAGGAACTTCTACTGAAAGTCATGGTTCATCTTTTGCCGATAAAATTCACGGACTCACGGAAAAACTTCAAGCCCTTGGGCATCACAGAACAGACAGCGAAGCTTCTGCAAGAGCGCGAACAGGTAAATTTTAATTCAGATTTAATCAAGAAAGCAGCACTTCTCCTCTCTTCAGTTTTAAACAATTTCCCCTCTCCTCGCTTCCCGAACCAATACTTTCCTTCTCCTACTTCACCTCCCCTGCTCAGCCTCATTTCTAATAATTTCCCCTACTTCCCCTTCCTGCATTTTCCCTTTCTTCTCCTACACCTACTCTCATCATTTCCTCTCGCTTCCCCTACTTTGCTTCTACTCAATTCCCCTATTTTCCCACCACTTATTTTACATCTACGCACTTCACATACTTTCCCTCCTCAATTTCCCCTCACTTCTCCTCTACTTACTTTCCCTACTTCTATTCCCATTATTTCCCCTCACTTCCCCTCTCCTTCTTTTCCCTTAATTCTCCTACTTTCCCTCTTCTAATTTCTTCTCATTTCCCCTATTTTTCCTTCCACAATTTCCTTCAATTCCCCTTTCTGGAAAAAAGTACGACGGAAGGACGGAAACCTCACTGAAACTATATGAGTCGGATCTGAGAAACCCTGAAAAGCACCATCCTTGGACTAAAATCGACCGGCAGTACAATTCTACCGACTAAACCACAATTTTTTTTTAAATACAATGTTTAAACTGTTTTTTGCCCAACTCTTCAGTGATACTATTTTTTTAAGACTTTCAAATTCTCTGAAGCAGGTGATACATCAATATAATAACTAACTATAAACAATGTCCAGTGAGTAACAGTGAGAAAAAATTGGTTTATAGTGTTATAAACAAACTAATGAACAAAAGTAATTGTTTCGTGATTCGCAATGAATAGCTATTCTAATTCCATAGAATTAGGAAATTTATGGAAAATTTATCATTCTGGTTTAAAATTTAAATAATTGCTTAAAAATTCATCTTTTTCCGGTTAAAAATTAAAATACTTAGTTGAAAGCTGAACTACTTCCTTTTTTGTTAAAAATTAATTATTTTTAATTGAAAATTTGACGATTTTTCTTGTTAAAAAAATGTCATTTTTAGTGGAAAGTTCAACTATTTGTTTAGAATTAATCTTTTTTGATTTAAAATTGATTTCTTTAGTTGCGAATCCAACTATTTAATTACATTTTTTTTTTTTTTCGTTTAATTCAACATTTTGAAATTCGTCCTTTCTTAGCAAATTTATCTTTTATGGTAGAAAGGTTATCTTTCTTGGTTGAAAATTGAATTATTTGGTTGAAAATTCATTCTTCTTTTCAAATTCGCCATTTTCGTTGAATTTTTAACTTTTTTATTAAAAATTCTCATGTTTGGTGAAACTTTTTTTTTTAATTTAACTAATAGTTGAAATTTTTTAACATTTTTTGTTTGAAAATTCGATCATTTGGTTGAAAATGCATCTTTGTAGGTTGAAAATTCAACTATTTTTGATGAAGTCATATTTTTTGTTAACAATTTATTCTTTTGAATTGAAAATTCATCTTTTATGTTAAAGTCGTAATGAATCAAATATTGTAATTGCATGCATTTGATTTGAAAAAATGTATTCTCCAATTATTCCCCTATTTTCATAAGAATTACCTTATTGCCCTGCTGAGGGATCGCCAGACGCTGCCACCGAATCTTGCCAGCAGGGAGGCGTTTGAACTGTTAAGGAATAGAATACAAAACATTATCTTTTTTTTTAAATTTATAATTAGTACTTTAGAAATATAATATTTAAAATCTACGTGTTTTGGCGATTCCAACGATATGTCACTGGTCTTAATAAGTTGGAAATGAGAATAATTGCTTCAACTGCAATAGTTGTAAATGACCCTGTTATCAGAAATTTAAAACCGTAATAGAGCAATAACTAAATTGGTCCTAATTAAATAACAATTACAGCCAGTTGACGGAGATTTTAGTTTACATTGATATATTGTATCTAAAAATTCCGAAAGATGCAATTTTTAGGATTTGGACTCGAATGATAACAAAATATCAAAATAGAACTTCTGTAAATTAAACTAGAATTTACATAATAAAATCTTGTAGAAATGTAAAAAACTACTATTCATCTACTATTTTTCAAAATCTGACACTATAAGCAGCACTTTTGATCTCGGAACCCTACTGGCAAGGGTCGGCGACAGCGTCTGGCGATCCCTCAGCTACATGAAGAAAAAATTTAGCACTGACGCCCTTAGGTCCTGGGAACCTTAATTTGTCAAATGACAAATATCGAGCTAAACAATTTTTTATAATAGATTCTGTTTTTTTTTTCGAAAGTTGTCCATTCTTATCTATAATACAACCTCGATAGTCTGGTCCTTTTGAGATGGGAATGGTGAAACTCGCAAGGGTCGGCGACAGCGTCTGGCGATCCCTCAGCTAAATGAATTACAAATTTAGCACTTACGTCCTTATGTCCCGGATCCCTTCACTTCCTAAATGAAAAATATAAACTTGGACAATTTTTTTAACAATTATTTTTTTCTCGAGAATCTCCCATCCCTATCTATAATACAGCCTCGATAGTCTGCTTCTTTTGAGATGAGAATGGTGAAACTGACAAGGTTCGGCGACAGCGTCTGGCGATCCCTCGGCTACATGAAGGAAAAGTTGACCTTATGTTTTGTATAACTTATTTTTCAAATGAAAAATATCAATCCGGACAACTTTTGATACTCGATTCTATTTTTTCCATATTTTTAGGTATGAAGTATGATAGATATTATTATTACACGAGCGCTTACAATTACTTAATAGTATCTGCTGCTGATCAATTATTTAAACAATTTTTTCAAACAAATGCAAATTTTAACCATTGTTTCATGAATAGGGTTCTTTTTTTTTTGCAGAATCAACTAGAAATATCTTTCCAGCGACTCCTTGCTGCCATATTTTTCCTAATGAATTTCGAAGAATTCAAAATAATTTAAAGGAATGCAGGATAAATTAATAAGAATTCAGGGTAAATTTCAAATAATTTCAAATGAATTGCAAAATTTTTAAAATTATCCCAAGGCGGATAATTGTAGTTGTCAATTGTTTGTATCGTTTATATTTAACTCGAGATCAAAATTATTTCTGAGATTTACCGTAACAAAAAAAAAATGTAATAAAGAAACTAAAAGCTATAATTTTTAACTCTTTGAATGATTTAATGTCTTATTGACTTTATTTCAAAAGAGAGTTTTATTAATTTAATCTCTCACTCTATATAAAGAGACCTTTGAATATAATAAATTCATAAAATGTCAAGTTTATCAGGCTGGTGCAGAAAGCTGTAAATGTGAAGGTTTTTCCATCGCGGTGATTCTGCTTTGATAGCGAATGAAAGCCGAGACAATTAAAAAAAATACGAGAGTAAACACCGATTGAGGTTGGATAAAAAAGATTTCCTCTCGAACTCATAAAACTACTAGTCAACCATGGAAATTTTATCATCCAGATTATACAATGCAGCAATAAAATCATATACCCATATTATCTATATTGAGGCTTTATACAGTTAGATTATTATTCACTCGGTATGAATATTCTATTATTCATTGACTTGTGAATCAGAAATTTAGTATCTATATCACGTTTCTATATAACTATATACATTATTGAGTTCCTTGTGCATCGGCGAAAATAAAACAATTGGAATTTCTCAGTTACTTTTTTTTTTCACGACCCTGAAGTTTGCCATATGGAGTTAAAACTTTTGTTATCAATTATAAACAAACTAAGCCTCTGATTAAAAAACAAAAAATTTTGATTCGTCTCCGAAATATGTAGTTGCGCCTCTTTTGTTTCGTTTTCTTCAAACCATTGCTTAAACAATTACATTATTTTTAATGTTGTGCAATTTTTATAAGTTTCAGTTGTTTGAAAAGTTGGTTTAGAAAAAACTAAGAAAGCACACCTAGTTCTATTCAAGATGAATCCAAAGGTTTTTTGGTTTTTTTATCGGATGCTTCGTTTGTTTATAATTAGATACCAAAGTTTGAAATCCATACCTATTGCAAACTTCAGTTTCGTTGTTTTTTAGAGGAAATTATGCAACATGTATTTTATTGATAAAAAAAAATGTCGTCGAAGTTACAAGTATTTGAATTTTGACGTCAATTTGTTTTAAATACACCCATTTTTTGAACTCCTGTAGTTGTTGACCTAATTCAGGTGTTCCAATTTAATTTGTGGATTTGTGGACAGGAGAATTTTTTTTCTTGAAATCAAATTTTCCTCGGGAGTGACGAATATATCTTGCTTCGTTTAGGAGAAAAATAAAAAATTTCAATTTTCAACAAAAAGAAAATATTCCCAGCCTCGAAAATGGTTGAGCTCGCGTCAAATTGATTCCTCTCTCCTAATTTCCCCTACTTCACCTTCCCTGATTTCCCCTCACTTCCTCTTTCTTAATTTCCCCTACTTTCCCTCCACTCATCCTTCCTTACTTTCCTTTCTTTCCTTACTTTCCTTACTTACCCTCCTCTCATTTCCCCCTTACTTCCCTTACTCCCTCTTCATTACTTCTAGCTTCTCCTAATATTCCTCCACTCATTTCCCTTACTTCACCTTATTCCATTCCTCTCATTTCCCCTACTCCCCCTTTATTTACCCTACTCCATCATCCCTCATTACTATTACTTCACCTACTCCTTCACCCCCTATTTCCCCTACTTTTCCTATTCTCAATTTTTTCACTTCCCTTTCCCTCCTTTTCCTTCACATCCCTTCACTTCCTCTCCTGAAAAAAGTACGACGAAGCTACGAAATCCTAAGAAGGAATGGTAATTCAGGTAGGTCGGGTAGTAAGTAACTCAACTGTATTTAATAAGACGTGGCTGAAAATATTTTCAAAAATTACGTAAAATAGGTGGGGGGTTCCAAAAATTTTTCTTACGACTTGTTACATGGGGGTAGAAGTGAGATAAAAAATTAGAAAAAAATTATTTACATAATTTATAGATAGCCCCTAACTATATTATCTTTCTCTAGAAAATAGGTGTGTCACGAAAATCTCGAAAACATTGTTGTCTCTTTCCGTTAATGCCGATTTTATCATTACATTTTTAGTTGAAAATAATTAATGTTTTATCAAAAAAAGGAAATTTTCATAAACTAGTTAAATTCTCAACCAAAATTATATATATATATTTATTTCAAAAAATAATAATTCTCAACGTTTTAATTTTCAATCAAAAACTGTCAAATTAAACAAAAAAATACGGCTTATCAACAAAAGAGTTGAATTTCCACCCAATAAATGTTTTCCAATGAATAAAGAAAAAAATGTCATCCAAAATGTTGAGTTTTCAAGTCATTATGACGAATTTTTGGAATGAAGGGTTGAATTTACAATACAAAAATATGCATTTACTACCAAAATAATTGAATTATGGACTAAAAAAGACGATTTTCCAATAAAATAATTGAATTTTCAACTGAAAACAATACATTTTAAAAAAAGTCGTATACCTACATTTTTAAGTCTGAAAAATAATTTCAAAACAAATTTGTTGAATAGTTAATCAAAGAAATGAACTTTCAACTAAAATGCTGCATCTTCATTAAAAAATGAAAATTTAAAGAAAATTTTCAACCAAATAGTTGAATTTTCATCCAAAAAGATTAAATGCATATAAAAAAAAATTTCGACGTAATATGGAATAGTTCAATTTTTTGTTAAAAAAATTAATTTGAAAAAAAGTAATTTTAAACCAAAGAAATTGAATTTTTACCAAAAAGATAAATTTTTTACTAAAAAGGAATATCTTTTAACAAAAATACATAAATTTTCAACAAAATATTTCAATTGTTAATGGAATTTTTAACCTAATAGTTCAATTTTCAACCAAAAAGGTTAATTTCTTACCAAAAAAGACAAATTTTCAACAAAATAGATGATTTATCTACTGCACAAATTTTTTGACACTAAAGATCAAAGAATCAACAACAGCAATTTATTGATTGTGAATTCTCTTTTGTTAAAGCTCCTTCGGCTTCAGCGAACACATTCTTATCACGTATCTCGTGCTTCGCACTCGATTTTTAAGAAAATGGGAACTTTTATACATTATGTTCAACACTATTATATCAAATGTATATTATATTTATTTCTGTACCTCGGCCTGGGATTGCACACTCAGATATTGCAAAATAAAGTACAAATTTTATTTATTATGATTACTTTGATATTTGTTCCTTATTTTGCATTAAATTTTATTCGTATCGTAGCGTAAAGTGGTTCTAAGAAAATACATGTTTTTATTTCTAATGTATTCTTATAACAAATTTTCAGATATTTTTTCTTCGAACAACGTTTGTCTATTCATTATTTTTTCGTATTTCGTGTCGTTTTTCCAACAACTTAATTTCTTTATTTTCAGTCTTTTTTGTACAATTAAAGGAAAATCTACTCGCCTTATAAAAAAATGAATTTTCGATTTTGCAAGAAAATTAAAAGAGTTATTCTGATAATCTTTTTTGTATGGCTTCTAAAAAGGAACATTTTTTCTTTTCATGATTTTTTT
Source organism: Andricus grossulariae (assembly GCA_011634705.1). NCBI lineage: Eukaryota > Metazoa > Arthropoda > Insecta > Hymenoptera > Cynipidae > Andricus > Andricus grossulariae. Next base: position 105,894,725 of record JAABKJ010007545.1, on the reverse strand, counting down.
TCATATCGTGCGTTATTCAGCTTAAAATTTTCATTTTCGTTTGATTTTTTGAATTTTGTAAATGCTATAACTCTGGTAATCTTTTTTATCAAAAAAAGTTGCTGGGATTAACTGCTCGTATTTTTAAATACTACGAACAACCGTACATAGAGTTTTTAAATTCTGAAAAAAGTTGTCTAAAAAATTTTGAAAATGCTCTAAATTTTTGAATTTTCATCCAAAATGGCTGGTTGACGAACTTGACCTTCAGTTTAAGATACTTGAAAAGTATGCCAAAGGCCAATCCAATCTGTCAATTCTTTCGAAATTTATTGTGCTAACACCCTAAAAATCTAAAGACACAGACATTTTCAACGAAATAGTTAAATTTTTTCAACCAAACAAATTAATTTTTTACCAAAAAGATGAAATATCTATCAATAAAAATAAATTTCGACTGCAAATTCAATTAAACTTTTAATGAAAAAAATTTATTTTGAACGAAAGAAATTGATTTACAACCAAATATTTTAATTTTAAATGAAATTCTTAACTCAATAGTCGAATTTTTAACCAAAAAGGTGAACTGGTCACAAAGAAGATTAGTATTTTTACAAAAAAGACTGAGTTTCAACAAAATACAGACATTTTTGAACAAATAGTTGAATTTTCAACTAAAAAATATGTCTGCTCAACCAGACATGAATTAGTTCAATTTTCAGGTAAAAAAATTATTTTTTAAAAAAATTAAGACGAAGGAATGAATTTAAAACCAAAAAGAATAATGTTGAACAAAAAAAGATTTGTAAACTAAAATAATCAATCATCAACAACAAAAAAAAGAGTTTTAAGTAAAGCATTTCCACGTTCAACTAATTAGAAAGTCAAATTTACAGTACGATTCGAGCAAGAACTGATTTAAATACCATGTAAACTCCATATTTTTTCGTTTTTCTTTTCATGAGATAGGGGAGAGTGAGGTATGGTGTCTCGCTTTGACCTAAATGCCCTATAAATTATGATTGAAATGTGATTTTGATGTGTGTGTTTTTTAGAGTGAAGCTTACATTACAAGGGAAAATATGTTATTACTCCGAACCGCTGTGTAATTTCTTCATTATTTGATGTTTAATTAATTTACGGATGTTGCATTTCACTCAGCGTACCCCATACATTGGGGTACGGAGAGCGTCATACCACTGCCGTTTATTTAAACAATATGATCATTAGGGTGATCCAAAAAAATTATTTTTCTGATTTTTCAAACTCTCACCCCCTCATTTCATGTCTTTTGGTAACAAAAAATGTTCCTAATTTTTTGAGATATCTAAAAAAATGTTTAGAGGTAGGGCATGACCTTTAAAGTACCCCAAAGTATTACGAATTCAGTAAGTCCTTGAATTGTAAAAAGAATCGTAAAAACTTTACAACGATGATATAAAACTACCATGTGAGCAGTACGAAGCGTGAAATTTTTTTTTTTTAATTTCATTCACCCCCAACTTTGCCAAAACTCACTCCTTAAGACACTAAAAAGTAATTTTTAAGTGTCTTTTCTGATTTTTATGAAAGTAAAATGAAAATTTGAGTCGGAAATCATATAAAAAAATTTATTATACAAATATAAAAAATAGTGCCCTCAAAATAAACATTTTTCCCCTTTTGACCACCATTAATTCATAACAAATTTAATTTTCTTTCCTTAAAACTTTTTCATTCAACATACATATATTACTCGTATATATTCATATGTTCAATATATGTAATATATATTGAAAGAAAAAGTTTTAAAAAAAAGAAAACGTATTTTTTTATGGATTATTGAGGGTGAAATGGGAAAAATGTTTATTTTATGGGCACTATTTTTCATATTCGTATAATACAATTTTTTATATAATTTTTCACTCAAATTTTCATTTTACTTTCATAAAATTCAGAAGAGACACTTAAAAATTACTTTCTAGTGTCCTAAGGGTACTTTAGAAGTCGTGCCCCACATCTAAACATTTGTTTTTAATCTAGAAAAAATAGGAAAATTTTTTCACGAAAATACACAACATGAGGTGGTGAGACTTTAAAAAATCAGAAAAATAATTTTTTTCGAACATCCTAATGAACATTGTAAAATAAAAATTATATAATATAATAATTCTGGAAAGTGTAATGTAATGAAAAAAAAATTACTCCAGGCATTTTCAACATTAATTTAATGTTTTATTAATAATCAAAGTTAAGTATGCGGCGGAAGCAGTTATAACCTCTTACTTCCTGCTGAAATACATGGGCACGCTGCGGCGCGGCGTCATGCCCCATATGTGACGTCCCAAGATTTAATTAATTTTAATACATTTAAAACGTTTATAGAAACAAATTATCATACCAGAAGCTCAATAAAATACTTCGCCTATTGAAATCTAACTTTTTCATGCTTCAAGTATTCCAAAATATGCTGTGTGTATTTAATTTCAGCCAAAGACTTTTTCATCGGTTTCCGCCAAACGCGTTTTTTCATAATTACTCTGCTGACGCGAAGTTTAAAAGAAAAATTGCATCAAATCACTATTTTTCTGAACAGATAAAACTATTTTATGTGAGAAACTAATATGAATATCAAAAAATACGGGCGTTATTTGTAATAGTCACCGTGCCCCGCACCGACACGATACACCACTCTCCCCTATTCATCGTGAAAAATATGGAAAATCTCTAAAGTGTAAAGTTGTGAAGAGAAGCTCAAATTTTTAATACTCTTGAACCTTAAGAATAAAATTTGGATATAAAAACAAAATAATTTAATACATTTGTGTGTCAGCTATGTCCAGAAAACGCGGTAAATGAACAACCGAATTTAATTCTACCTTGATGAATAGTTCATCCGGATATACCTAGAAAATGTATTTTTCATGTTTTTTAAATGTTAAAAATTATCAAAAGTACGGTGTCAGATTATTACACACACGGATAGTCACATTTGGTTAATGAAAAAAATAATCGACCAATTTCAAAGAATTGTAAGTAAGTAGAAAAGATTGTGTCATTCATATTGCATTTACTGAAATTTTTTCATTATAATAAGGAAACTTTTGTAAATCGTATACAACGTTCTCAAATCATATAAGATTTTCTTTAAAATCCATAACAAAATGTTGGAAAATAAACCGAGTTTTTTCTAAAGAACTGGTATTTTAAATTGTGAATTGGTACTTTGGACGTGTTCGTTTTAGCGAATCGATTGATATAATCTGAATTGCAAAAAAAGCTGCATATAAATTGAGTGTTTTATTCTAATCAGAATACAAACTCAGATTCAAGGACTGCGAATTGCAATTTTCCTATTGACATTTTTGTCCGAGGAAATTGCAGTACATTCGTCTGAAAGGTCATAACAATATAGACATAAGAAACTCGACGGAATCTTTTCCGTCGCCGACCGTGGAAAATATTTTGAGGGGAATTTAGAGAATGCAATTTACTACGGATAATATGAAACCTAAGAGAGGTTTTTTTTTTAATATTCAGGTAGCGTGCATCCGACATTGACAGTGGCTCACACGTCCTACAGTTGTCACGATGTACTAGAGAAGAAGAGCACGGAGAGCAGCCCCAGTCATAGTCAGATGTCACGAAACTCCTCCAGAAAGTCAAATAATTCCCTCCTCGTCAACAACGGAAAATACGAAGGTGAGTTTAATGAATACGTTTTGTGCAGTATTCAAATTACTGCACGGTATTATATTTCAACAGGAGTTTTATTACAAATACTCGCATTTCAGAAGAGAAATGCATAATTATAAATGAATTTTAAAACAAAAAGACGATTTTTAAACTAAATACATGAATTTTTAAACAAATAGTTGATTTTTCAACTAAAATAGATCAATTTCTAACCAGAGATGAATTTTCAACTAATTATTAATGTTCAATTAACAGCATTTTAACTTTGTAACAAATAATCAAATTTTCAACAAAATTGTTAAGTTTTTAATCGAATTGTTTCATTTTGGACCAGATAATTGAATTTTTTCGAAGGCAGCTGAAATTTCATGAAAAAAGATGAATTTTCGACCAAAAATATGACTTTTTAAGAAAATAAAAAAGAGATAAATTTTTAAGGAGAAAAGACGAATTGACAACCAAAAAATATTTCAATTGAATTTTCAATGCCAAAATATGAATTCTCAACAACAAAATTAATTTTCTAACATAATAGTTAAATTTCCTACTACAAAATATGAATTTGCAACAAAAAAGTTAATTTTCAACCCAAGAAGAATTTTTAAAAAAGTTGAATTTTCAATGAAAAATGACTTTCCTACTATAAAAGATGAATTTTCAATTTAAAAAGACAACCTTTCAACATAATAGTTTAATTTTCGACCAACGAAGATGACTTTTCAATAAAACAATTATCAACAAATTGTTGAATTTTCAACTTACAAAGATCAATTTTCAACCAAATGTTTGAATTTTCAAACAAGGAAGATGGAACTTTAATCAAACACTTTTTAATTTTCATCCCAGAAGGTGGAATTTCCAACAAAAAGATGAATTCTCAACGAAAAATATGATAGTTGATATTTCAACAACAAAAAAATGAAGAAAAAAAACGTCAACAGAATAGTTAAATTTTCAATCAAAGAGTTGAATTTTCAAGAAAATAATTAAATTTTCAATAAAATATTCAAATTTTTAACAAAACAGTTCAATTTTTGATCAGATTGCTGCAGAAGACAGTTGAAATTAAAAAAAAAATGAATTTTCAATCCGAAAAGATTACTTTTTAACAAAATAAAAAAAGAGATCAATTTTTAAGGCGAAAAGACGAATTGTCAACCAAAAAATATTTAAATTGAAGTTTCAATACCAAAATATGAATTCTCAACAACAAAATTAATTTTCTAACAAAACAGTTAAATTTTCAACCTAAAAATAGGAATTTTTAGCAAAACAGTTGAACTTTAAACCAAAAAAGATGACATTTCTATAAAAAAAGTTGAATTTTTAAGCCAAAAAGATGAAATATAAAAAAATAGTTGAATTTTCAACAAAGAAAGATTGATTCTTGACAACTGAATCCACTATTAATTTTAATGGACCGTATGACCAAAATAACACATTCATACATGAATTGACATCATTATTGAAAATATGATAGTCGTGAATCATTGGAAATACATTTTTACTTCATTTCGCAAAAAAATATTAGGCCTATTCTTTTGTTGCCGTGGATGATTGTGTGCATTCGATGAGGAGGGTCGAATGTCCAGGCAAGAGCGAGTAATTCTAATAAAGTCGGATGCAACCGCGGATTATTATTGGTTGTGATGTCAGGCATTGGAACTTTGATGAAAAAAATGTTTAAAATTTATTGTTAAATAACAAAGTTATATTCAGTCAGAGTGAAATGTTCGCAGTAAGTCGTTATACCTAGAAGACTTACGGTCATTTCTGAAAAAACAAACATCAAAATCTGTTAAAAATTGTACTGTCGATCGATTTTTGATTAAAAAGATGCTTTTACCACCGTGGGTGATTCTTTGCCTTGAATCTCGATGTTGACAAAAGTTGGATATTTATTTTTCTTTCAACATTATCGTTTATCGTTGTTGTTTCATCCTTCTGTCCATTTTTAGTTGAGATTATCGAAAACCAAAAATACAATTTTATCAAAACGTCACATACAAAATTAATGTAAAATGAATTCTGTATTCTGATTAAGAACGTCGATAAAAAGTATAACGTGAAATTGTAAAATAGCCAGCATGAAAATGTCGATATTTAGTGCAGCTTCAATTGAGAAATATACACATTGCACATGTATACGGTCGACATGTCGCGTTTTTCGATGTCCCTTTGTCCTTATTTGTTCCAATGCACGATCATGATTTCCTGGTTGGATGAAATCCGCACTGCAGCATTGTCAAATATCCTCGTTAAAATCAATCATTAAACCCCAAACGGGATCGGATGATTTGTTTCAACGTTGTCGCCGAGGGTACGATGCACGGTATTTGCCGCTTTTCTAAATAACACTCGTGCTGAACCGAATGATAAAAGTGATCAATGCATGGAGTGTTGGAAAGTAGAAACTACTGATGCGTTTCTGTTCAAGAGCATCCTTTATTCAGAACCACAAACATAAAAGCGCCATCGGAATTGTATTTTTTTATGATGGCTTCGCCAAAATTACGTTGGCGCTCTTCTTGAATTGTGGTTGGTTCTTTATCGATAAAAGCATAGGTTCAATGTGCCTTTGTCTATTACGAGGCTGCAAAATATATTAAAATTTATTTAGGACTTACTTTTCTTGAAAAATTTGTTTGAATCAAGGGTTTAATTACTCCAGCAATCTGGTGTAAACTTTAGAGTGGTCTATAAATAACAGCAAAAGCTTAAAATTAAAAAAATTAAAAGTGCTACCAAAAATATTTGTTTCTTTTGAACGAAAAATGATCTCATATGAGCTAAAATCAACAATGCCTAGTACTCCTTGCTTGGCCTTAAAACTTATTTTCGACTTTACAAAAGAATCTCAAGAGGATTCTTTTCATGAATTTTTACCGCGAATTCAACGGTGATATTACATTTTTAGAAAAATTAGTTTTGATGGGTGTTTTTCACAATAAAATTATTTTTTATACATTAATTCTAGAACACCAAAAGGTACTTGAGTATAGATCATTGCATTCGCTCAAAAATTCCCAATCTAAATAAAGACACAAATGCATTAATGAATGTATAAAAATTATAATATTATGAAAAACACCCACTGAGATCAATTAAAAAAAATCCTAGGACAAGAAATTGTTGATTTTAGTTCTATTTCATACGTTATTTTTTCTTCAAAATAAAGAAATATTTTCCAGAAAACCTGCAATTTCCAAAATTTTTATTTTCATGTAATACTTTGCAATCCTTTACAATTTTTTGTAATTCCCCTTTAGGAAAAAATATTGTAAAAAATTAAGTACAGATCTATAATGACTTTCCTATAATGAATTCCTTAAAATATCTCATGACTTTAGAAAAATCATCATAAGAAAATCAGTGTAGAAATAAAGAATGCTGAAATATTGAGATACTTGTTACAAAAAATAGAGAAACTACAAACTTATGATTCATTTATTCATTTAACGGAGCATTTTAAACGATTTCATGGAGTTTCACAGGATTCCACAGATTTTAAGGAATTTTACAAAATTCCAAAAGAGTTAATAGATTTCAAATAGATCAACCGTTTTTAACGAATTTCAAGGATTTTTATCCGAACGATTTCGTCAGATTTTACAACAATTTCACGGAATTTTAAATTATTTGAAAGATTTATAAACATATCAGGTGATTATAGGTGATTTTGATGGATTTCGAGGAACTTACACGTATTTTAAGACTTTCAAAATTATTTTTTGGAATTTAAAAAAATTCCGACTAATTTTAAAGGATTTTATCGGCTTTTAAGAGAGTTAAAAATATTTCCACGGATTTTAAGAAATTTCGTAAGATTTCGAAATATTGCAAGGGATTTAAGAGAATTTTTAAGATTTCTAAAATTTTTCGAAAATTTAAGGGGATTCCAAAAGGTATCAGGAGATTTGAGAAGTTCCAAGGAATTTTGAAGAATTTTGTAAAATTTTAAAAATTGTGAAGGATACCTAGCGATTCTGAAAATTTAAAAAAATTTGAAAGTATTCAGAGGAATGTCACAAGAATTAAAAGATTTTTATGAATCTCTAAGGATTTTTATGAATCTCTAAGGATTTCAAGGGATTTCAAAGATTTCAAGGGATTTGAACGGGTTTTTAAAAGTGAAAATTATTTAATAAGTTTAGGTTCATTTATATTTAAGAAATTTCAATCGATTTCTACTTTTTTTAATGGATGTTTTCGATTTTTTAAGATTTTAATAGATTTTAAGGGATCCCAAAGTATTTAGAGAGATTTCCATTATTTTCAACTAATTTAGACGGATTTTTAACGATTTTCTTGAGATTTTTAAATATATCCACGGATTTCAAGAAATATGAGAACATTTCGAATCATTTCAAGGGATATCAGAGGATTGGAAAGATTTCTAAAAATTTCCGCTGATTTTAAGAGATTCCAATTGATTTGCAAAAATTAAAGAAATTCCACAGGATTTCAAAGATTTTGGTAGGATTTCCAATGCTGTGAAGAGTTTTGGAAGCATCTCAAGGAATTTTACAGGATTTGAAGGATTTTATTGAATCTTCAAAGATTTCAAATGATTTCCATTTATTTTAATGGATTCTAACGATTTTCAACGATTTTAAGAGATTTAAAAAAATTCCAAAGGATTTGATGAGATTTCTGAACATTTTAACAAATTTCAACGGATTAGAACGAGATTTAAGAGATTTAAAAATATTTTCAGGAATTTCAACGAATTTCATAAAATATTGAAACATTATAAGTGTTCTAGAGGATTTGAAAGATTTCCAAACATTTCTGGGGATTTTAAGGGATTCAAAATGATTTCAAGATGTCAAAAAAATTCACGATATTTCAATGATGTTTGTGGAATTTTTAAAGATTCTAAGGGATTTTAAAGTATTTTAAGAAATTTCATCAGATTTAAAGGATTTTATTAATTTTCTAAAGATTTAAAATGATTGCTACTTATTTCAATAGATTTTCACAATTTACGAAGATTTCAAGAGGTTTTAAGAGATTTCAAAAGATTTCAGGAGACTTTTAAGAAATTTTTTTAGGATTTTCAAAGAGTTCAAGGGATTTTGAAGTATGTCAAGGAATTTTACAAGATATAAATAATTTTAATAAATCTCCAAGGATTATTGAATAACTAAGGATTTCAAGGGATTTTGAAGATTCGTAGGGATTTTGACGAGTTTTTTCTAAAAAACTTTTTCAATAATAAGCTTAATTTAATTTATACTCAAGGAATTGTTAATAATGTCTTCTTATTTTAGTGGATTTTTAAGATTTCTGAAGATTTGAAAAAAGTTTCAGGGATTTCAACGAATTTTTAGAGAACTGTAGGGAACTTATTACGTTTAATTTTAAAGGATGTATATGGAACTTAAGAGATTTTCATGGATTAACAAATCTTGCTAAGGATATCAAAGGTATTCAAAAGATTCTAAAGTATTTTCATGGGTTTAAATGAAATTTCAAGCGATTTTCAAGGTATGAAGGGAATTACAAGATTATTGCTATGTTTTGTTCATATTTCACAGAATCGCTATTTCTGTGTACTTTTATATGAGATTGTAAGTGCTGTGAACGAGATCGTTTTTTAGTTTCTCTACTTTTTAAATTAGTTCTTTCAATATTTTTGTATTATTGCATTCAATTCTGATTATCCTCTAATGTTTTTTTGTAGAATCACTTAAAAGAAGACATGACACAGAAAAATACAATATAATTGAGAAATATTTCCTGGAGAAATGAAACAAATTCTTGAGTTTAATTAAAAATTTAGTTCGTACATTCTGAGCCAAATAGTGCCTGTCGGTTCGAAAATTGAATTTCGCGCAAGTGAATTTCAAGCTTCATATAACTACTATCAAGTATTTCTACCCATACAAATATAAATAGAGATACTCTAAATTTCAATCACAAATAAAAATTGTTCCAAACAATTTTACCGATCCGTTCTCAGGAGAGAAAAAAATACGAGACCGGATGAGTGTCCATCCGGGTACGTCAGAAAATAGATTTGTTGTGCTCTTACTCTGGAGTTGGATAGAGACAAATAAAATACTGATTGTGTTTATGTCACTCGTTTGTATTTATCAAACTCTTTTCCTGTCGATACTCATTACCTAGAAAAACGAATACGAGTATAAAGACAAAAAGGAAACTACTCTTTTCTCTAGACACTCTTTTATATTTTCTAAGTATTTCTTCTTCTTCGATTTAAAACGTCTATGTATCTTTGAATCTTTTGTTCAGAGTAAATCTTTGTTCTCCTGAGATTTTGTTAAATTGCTTAAGAAAGCTTGTTCTTTCAAATAAAAAAATTTCTAAGTTAAAAAAACTACTCTTCAATGTAAGGAAACTAATTTTAGGTTTTACAGTTTCAAGTCCTAATATTGTTGCTGCTTAAAAATATTAAAAGTTTTCCAACTCTTTCGAAACAGTTTACTGAATATCCTAAAATTTCGATAATCCACCATTCTCTTTATCAGGGGTACACCTTAAAAGTTATAATTCAAAGCTAAATAACAATATGAGATTGCGAAAAATTTACTTTTTAAAGATGATAAACATCTTTTTACAAATTATATATATCTAACCATGTTATCTGATTAGAACAATGTAAGTTTGATCAAAACTTGAAAAAAAATCAATATAAACTTACAAGAATAAAATTGTTATTAGCTTTTAATTATAACATTTATAATGCAAACTGCAATGAGGGGAATAGCGGATTCTCGAAACTTTGGTCCTTTTTATGATTTTGTCGAATAGATTTGGAAAACACTAGTACTGTTTTTTATCTTCTCAATATTGGCTTCTTGGACATTGAAAGACTCGAAGATTTCTTTTTTTTACTTTCTTTCGCTGCCAAACCACAATTTTTTTAAGCATAAGTATTGTAAAGTTAGACCGCAGGGATGTGAAGTAGTATAAGTCAATATAACTCAGCTAGAAAGAATTTAAGTAGTATAAGTCGTTCTTAGTCCGCTTTGTGAGGTTTCAAGTAGTATTATTTAATTGAAGTCAGGCAATCATTGGTTCTTTTTATACTATATAGAAAAAAACTAAAAGAATTCAATCGATAGATGAAACCGACAACTAAAGTCTAGCAACATCTACAGTGTAGACGTAAAACTTTTTTTTCTCGTTCATTTTATCGTAAGATGTACCCCCGCCAAGCCTTCGTCCATTATCAAACAGTTCACAAATTTTTTTTACAATCACGCGCATATGGTGTTCTCTCCTAATTGTCATCATCAGGCAGGAGGGATATTGAGTAGCATAAGTAATTATAACTTAGAATGAAATAATTTAAGTAGTATACGTCGTTTTAAGCTGGACTAGTGAGGTTCCAAGCAGTATTAGTCAATTGATGTCCGGCAATAATTGAATATTTTTATAATATATGTATAGAGAAAAACTAAAAACTAAGAAAATTTCATCGTTAGATGAAAGTGACAAGTGAAATATAGCAACATCTAGATTCTAGACGACAAACTTTTTTTCCTCGTTTATTTTATCGTAAGATGTACACCTGCCGGACATTTGTCCATTACTAAGTAGTTTTTAGGGTTTCGTAGGCCCGGTCTGAAACCCTTATAGTTTCGGTCGGGTATCCATCCGTCCGTCGTACTTTTATTTTGCTTCTTTCAACATTTTTTACATCATTTTTTTTTAACAACATATTTTTTTCATAACATTTTTTTACATCATTTTTTTTCAAACGTTTATTTTCAATACAATCTTTTTTCACAAAGTAGGCGCTCGGAGTCTACTTTGGCTAATTTTTATATATATTTTTTTGCAACCAGACCCGTATGGTGTTCGCTAATGATTTTCATCATCATACAGGAGGGATATTAAGTAGTATAAGCTATTATAACTCAGACTGAAAGGATTTAAGTAGTATACGTCGTTTTAAGTTGGCCGAGTGAGGTTTCAAGCAACATTACTCTATTAAAATCAGTCAATCATTGGCTCTTCTTATAATATATAGTGAAAAACTGAAAACTAAGAAAATTCTCTCGTTAGATGAGACTGACAAGTAAAATATAGCAACATCTTCATTCTAGACAACAAACTTTTTTCTTATTTTTTTTTCTCGCAAGATGTAATCCTGCCGGACCTCTGCTCTGTCTACTATTAGATTGAAAAAGAAAATTTCCCTCAGATGCGTATTATGTTCGTTCCTAATTTGCACCATCAAACAGGAGGGATATAAAGCAGTATAAGTCATTATAACTCAGCCATCAAGGATTAATAGCAGTATACGTCGTTTTAAGTCGTACAACTGAGGTTCCAAGTAGTATTGGTCAATCTAAGTCTGGCAATTATTAGAAATGGTCAAAATTTGAAAATATGTTATTTCGGACAACCGTAATATAGAGTCTAGATGAAAATTTTTCTACTTCCTTCATTTTATCGCAAGATGTACACCTGCCGGACCTCGGTCCATTACTAAGTAGTTTTTTCATTCTATCTTTTTGTCACCAGACGCGTATGGTGTTCGCTCCTGATTTTCATCGGGAGCCACCGAATGGAAAGAAATTCCAAACAGCGCGGTCTCGTTAAAAGTTAGAGTCAGAGGACGCTTCTGCTTCCGCTTTTTAACGATCAAACCAGAGACCCGGGAGAAATTCTCAAAGTAATAACGCAAAGAGCATCCAGGTTGTGTTGCTGTGTATATCTATGCATTCGTTGGTGTGTTGAATACTGTCGCTTGACGAACCGTTCAAAAGTCTTTGTCATATCTCATCCTTAAATGGCTGATGTACCGAAGCTAGAAACACTCGAGCGAGCACGTCAACGGGAAATGGAACGAAAATCACTTCCTCCCTTCCTCTGCCTGTTTCCTTCCCATGTGAACAATGTACATACAATTCTTCCTGTATCCTTTTTTTGAGGTTTCCTTAAACGCAAACGTGACCATGAAACGTAGAAACCAATACGTCGATATACTTCACTGCCTTAGAAAAATGATAAATTGTCTTCGACTGTGCATAAATCCAAGATAAAAGTGTACCCAGTTTATCATGCACAAAGGTGTGTCGTGAAAGCTTTATTTTAAGGGTTTACTGTTATTGCCTGAGGGGAAAAAACTACTTCGCGAACCGACGACTCAAAACATGTGCCATTAGATGTTTCTGAGGGTCTAGAACTTTTCAGGGAATTCGTAACTTCTCGAGAGCAGAGTTTTATGAAACGAACTTTATTTTTCATAAAAATTTTAAAGCTTTGTAAGAAAGGTGATTTCAAAGCTTTAACAGTGCGATAATTTTCAGATTGAAAATATTTTGAAATGAACTTTTTTAAATTGAAAGATTAAATTGCAATGTTGGGTGGAAATTGGTAACATATAAATTTATTTTGATTTACGATGATGAGAGAATTTTACGAGAGTTACTATAGGTGAGAAAAAGAGCATAAAAAGTATAATCCTTAAATAGGTGCCTATAAAAAATAGATGGAAGTTGGAACGGAAAACAACGAGAATAAAATACAGAGACTGAGAGAGGATTCTGAGAAAGAAAAAGAAAGTAATGTTTACTGAAACAATAAAGTGTTAATTTACTCAAAACACCTGGAAACTGTCGAGCGAAAGATTCCATCCGAGGAAGTTTTTTTTGTTGAATTGTTGTACTTTTAGAGTAACGGATACGCTTACAAATTTAACCGACGACTTTTACCTAAGTCGGTTGCAAAGCATTTACTTTATAAAGTTGAAATACTCTTCATCATTTATAATTAAATATATTTCTACTTTTTATTTGTTAAAAAGTATGTTAAACTTGAATTCTTTTAATTATGAATTAATATCGAGAAGTAAATATTTAATCCTGTGCATGACTTTGCACATTCATACAATATTAGATTAAACATTACAAATAGTTAGTCAATGTGCTTTTAAAAGGGTTAGTAAAAAGTTTTGGAAAACTTTTAAAAAAGCTGTTTTTATAGTAAATTTAAATTTACCTATGTGCAATTTTCTTCCAAATGAAGACCAAGAACAAAAACATAAAACTCATCTGAAACATTCAGTCCTAATTTTTATAATTGCGACGAAAATGAATAACTTAGGTTAGAAATGGCAATTTTTGAAAACCTTAAAAAATATATATAAGTAAGTGCCTGAATCTACTTTAGTATTCCGTGGAAAAAAATGGCAAAGTTAGAGCACGAATAATAATTCATATAACCAAAAAGTGAGAGAAGTATTGAACGATTTTGAATTCAAAACTATCAAAATCGAAAATTTTTATTTTCAATTGAAGAATTTTGAAATTGATTGATTTCAGATGAGAATATCTAAAATAGGATAATCTCAATACATTAAGAATTTAATATCGTTGGGTTAGAATTTTTTGAATGAGATCATTTAAATTTCAAGGGTTTTAAAATTGACTGATGTCTAATTCAATTTACAATTAAAAACAAATTTGAATTTTTCAAAGTCAAAAACGAAGCAAATTTTTAAATTATAAACATTTAGCACTGAATTATTTAAAAAAAAATGTTCAGAACAAAAAGATATTTTATACAGGCAACATCAATTTTTTTTTAAATCTACTGAGTTAAGTTGAAAAAATAAACAATTATGAACATTATTATAGGTGAAAAAAATTATATTTTCCAAGAATTGTGATATTGATAAATTTTTATACTTAAATCCCTGATAATTTCAATTATTCAAAATCATAATTTTTTTTTCAATTTTATATCACGCATTTTCATTTTAATTGCAAAATTAAAACTCATGGAAGGAAATAATTGAGAATCTAATGTTCAACATTAAAATTCAGAACTCTATAATTATAACGATTCAAAATTGAAGAAATTATTTAATTACTGATATGTCAAGCTCAGATAGTTTAATTTTCATCTGTGGTGATTTCAAACAACATTTCAATTTCGAATCGTTTAATTTGGAACACTTCATTCAGAATTAATTTTCATTCTTAATATTTTCCAAACAAATATTTTCTAGTTTTAAGTAAATAATTTGATAAAATCTTCAACAAATAATCGGACAATTTTAAGATATTGCATTAAGAATTAAAAATTAGAAAAAGGATACAAAACAAGGTTGCTATATATGATTCTAATGATTGAAATTGTATAGTTTTAAGTATTTCAATTCAAAATTGTTTCTTTTTAAGGTTGAGTTTGAATTGTCCAATTCCAAGTTCTTTAGTTGTAAATAATTCCAATTTGCAATCATTTAATTTTGAAAGTTTCAAGCTGAAAGCTCATAAACAAGATTGAAAATAATTACATGTACAGTTCCAAATGATTTGAGAAAGGGAAAATTATACAACTCTTATATTATCTGAAATCAGTCTACTTTTTCTATACAATAAACTCAGAAGTTCGAAGATTTCACTCCTGCTCGAAATAAAAAAAATGCAATTGTAATAGATTTGAACAATTTAATTATTTTTACTGAAACTGAAATCAAAATTCAAAACGGTTAAAGGCTTTTTCTTTATACGAAGTATTCTAGATCGTAAAACAATAAAAAACATATTAACTGAAAAAGAAAATTAAAAAAACATAGTAAGTAAAACGTCAAATATATTTATTTCAAAAATGTTAGTTTCCAATTTACTAATCTCATTTATTTTTCAATTTCAAGGATTTAAAATTGATTTAAAAGAATTTCATATATTATCCATTAAACACTATTATTTTCCTTTGACACTCATGTGCATCTAAACTTTAAATAATAAAACGAAACAATTTAGAAAAATAGGGGGAAAAACAAAAGCATAAAAAATATGATATTCAATTCTCTGAAAAAAATCCTAGTAAATTTTCAACTATGTTTGCTTAGTTGGACAATATAGTTAATTCAACTGCTTTTTATTTGTTGGTAACAAAATTTAGTTAGTATGACTACTTAAACCATTTATGTTAACTAAAAAAATATACTACTTATTTTAACTAAATTCTTAGTCAGACTAACTGTGAAAAGTAGTAGAAATGAAAACCTGTATATTCGAATTACTCATCCTAGTTCCCTAAAACCAGGAAGTTTTTTTAGTGATAAATATATTTTAAAATCCACTTTTTTATTTTAAAGAGGTCATACTTTTCTCTATGAATGCCCTATTTAATACGACCATTTGGTCTAAATTGATATTCTGTAAATATCATTTCGGTTGCTAAATAACAACAATTTCAAATAGAAAATCTGTTCGGTTTAATTCGGACATCATTCAACTTGTGGTGTAGCCAGAGTTAGAGTTGATTCTAGTCTATGGTGATGATATCCTCTTCAAAGTAGTCAACTTTGGAAGCCACAACTTTCTTCAAGCAAACATCCCACTTTCGGAAGCACTCCACAAAGTTATCTTTTGGATTAGTTAAAAGCTGCTTCGACGTATTTTGTTTTATTTCCTCCATGTCATGAAATTGCTTTACTTTCAGAGGATACTTCAATTTTGGAAAGAGCCATAAATCACAGGGAGCCAAGTCAAAACAGTGTGGGGGTTACCGGAAGTGTGCAAGGTTGTGCTTCACCAGAAATTGCTGAATAAGCTGCAATGAATGGGCATGTGCGCTCTCGTAGTGAAGGACCTAGTCGTCAATTTTCGGGTTTATCTCAAAATCTTGTCTCAAAATTTCCGAAGCAATAGTTTTTGAAATCACGAGGTTTCCTCTATCTCTCTCACGTTAATTTTCTTTAATTAAAAATTTTATCAACTGCAATCTACTTGTATTTTCGCGTTGATTTTGAAATGGCCTCAATCGGGTTGTTTAGATAAAACTGTTCAGAATGTACACTAAGTTCCTACCTCAAATCGGTGTCAGGTTTGGACCAAATTAAACCCTTTAAATTTGGAACTACGTTCCTACGTCAATTTTGGTCAACAATTTAAAAATTACGACAGCGCAACCATCTAATCCTCTCATGAAATATTAGAATGTTATCAAAGCTATCACATAGATTTTAAATTTTAATAAAATTCTCTGCTTGACCATTTACAAAAATAATGAATTTAGCATGAAACGCATGACAAACCCGATTTACGGGTAATTTGGTCCTCGTTATATCTCGACTGTGCGGACATTTTCACCGCATCGTCCTGTTTCGCTGGCTCGCTTTTCGAGACAATAAAAAAGTGGAGGGTGGCAAAAAGGGCTGGAGTAAGGGTGTTGGGGGAAGAAGGAGAGGAAACGACGGTTCGGTAAGCCAAGCTCAAAGTAAAAGTGATTCGCGAGTGAGACTCAACTCGGGTAAAACGAATTCGTGCTAGGGGAATGGAACGAGTTTTCCGGACGATTTCGCAGGGTATTTATTCGAAACCCCCGTCGACTGATGCGGTTCTCACTCCAAGGATCGACTTTCGACTTGGCTGTTAGTTTCAAGTGCTATCCCTTTCTCCATTTTCCACAAGCCGAGGGGTTCGGAATCTCACCAGCCACCACACCTTCGCCAAAGCTGCTTCCCTTCAGTCCTTCGAAGCGAGGGTTTTCCATAGCTTTAAAGTATCAGCTTATTCCCGTTTTTTAAACTAAAGTGCATTACACTTTAAAAAAAGGTACTGAGCTAGGGATTCTTAATTTATATTTAGAGTGGGAAATTCTTGTAGTGGAAGTTTCAATAAAGTTGCTTCTTTTTAGTATAAAGTGGATAAATACGAAAAAATTTTTTGGGAGAGGCGGCCAAAATGACAGGGTGTGGCAAATTGAAAATTCCAGATGACTCCTGTATTTATTCAATTTTATATTTATTTTTATCATAAATTGTGGAGTATATTCAGTACGAGGAAGAATTCACTTGAGGATTACACCGTAGTTGGCCGATTTGTTTTCCAAATCTTTTTTTTTATTGAATTTTAATACCTCACAAATGTTTCGCACCCATACCAAACATTTTACTTGCAGAACATTTTTGCTATCAAACTTCTGTTCGTTCTTTGGATTTAAAATTTTTAATTTTGAAAAATCCCAAAAAAGTATCTTATCCATTCAAAAATGATGGCAAATTTCTCATACGTAGAGTTATCACTAGTAATATATAATATAAAATCAAAAACTCAAACAAAACATTTTCACTTGAATAAACCTTTTTTGAAAATGTGCAAAAACATTTTTTTTTAATTAAGCTTATTGCACACGTTTTGGAAAAATTTTAATAGGTCGAACCTCAAATTACTTCAGCTTGAACCAAAGAAACACGCTATTATTTTGCTTTCATGTTATACCATTGAGACAGAAAAATTTCATTCTACTGAAAATGCTTATGATCTATAAAGAAACTCATTATTATCAATCCTAGCATAATTAATTAAATATAATTATTTCACATGTTTTTAATAAATTTTCAAACAAATTTAAGAAACAACTGCTTTATTTTGCCATTTTTCAGTAGATGAGATTCGTATTTTTAGTGGAATCAACTGCTTATTTGTTACTAAAGTATCTTGCTATGATATTTTCAAGTGAGATAATAATTTTCTGTTGTTTAAAAAATTTTAATGAACAAATTTGTCACTTGGCCATTTTTCTATATACAATTTTCGTGTTTTTAGCAGAATCGACAAAAAATATCACACCAATGAAATTTTGCTTTGATGCTTTGAAGTTAGACAACAATTGTGTGATGTTTAAACAAGTTTATTAAACATATGCTTTATTTGGCTTTTTATAATATATACAATTAGTAAATTGTGAATTGTCGTGTGAAAATAAATTTTCACATCAAAATCCCCTTGGTAATACACTTTCAGATAATTATACTGGAGAAACTAAACTAAATATATTTTGTTCAAAAACGTGGAATTCTGGACTTTGTTGACTTTGTTAATTTAAATAATGCCAACATATTCTTTAGAAAAAGGGAAACTTAATTGCTGAAAAAAGTCACATAATGGATTTGTTTATTAAAATTGTTTGAATAAATTGAAATTGTTGTCTAGCTTTGAAGTATCTAAAAGAAAAAAGGTCATTGTTGAGATATTTGTAGTTTATTTAACGAAAAAAAATTGTATATTGCAAAAAGCTAAATGACGCATTTGTTTATCAACATTTTTTGAAGAACACAAAAGTATTGCCTAACTCCAAATTATCACAGCAAAAGACTTAATTTTTGAAAAAAGTTCATTTCCAGCCAAGAGCGATTAATTTTTAACCAAGAAAGATAACATTTCTAGCATAAAAGATGAATTTTCAATTCAAAAGGACGAATTTTCAATGAAATAGTTCAATTTTCGACCAAAAAGATGACTTTAATAAGATAGTTGAATTTTCAACAAATTCATTATACTTTCAACAAAATGTTTCAATTATTTACCAAATAGCTGAATTTTCAACCTCCAAAAATAAATTTTGAACCAAGAAGATTAATTTTCTAGCAAAAGACGAGTTTTCAATGAAATACATGAATGTTCAACCGAATAGTTAAATTTTTTACTGAAAAGGAGAGGTTTACAACCAAAAATGAAGTAGTCAAATTTTTAGTTGAAAATCGGATTTTTAACAACAACAAAAAAACGAATAATCAAACAGTTCAATTCAATAACAAAAAAACGACTTTTGACCAAGTAGATGAACTTTTAACAAACAAGTTAAATTTTCCACCTAAATAGACGAATTTTCAACAAAATGTTAAGTTTTCAAGATAAACAGGAAAAGAAGAATTTTCAATCAAGAGAGACGAATTTTTATCAAATTAGTATAATTTTCAAATAAAAAAGATAAATTTTCAACCTAAAATTGAACCGTTAAGTTTTCAGTTGAAAAACTAATTTTCAAACAAAAAAAAAACAAAGTTTTAACAACCAAGATTAGTTTTCTACCCAAATAGACAAATTTTCAACAAAATACATCAACAAATTTGTTCAACTTTGAACCAAGTAGTTGATTTAAAAAAAAAATTCCTAACGAAACATATAATAGTTAATATTTCAACATAAAATAAGTTTAATTTTTAATCAAAAACAGTTGAATTCAACCAAAAGAAAAAAAATTGCAACAAAATATAATTATAATTCATTCATCGATTAACAGATTCTTAATTTGCAACTAAAAAAAATCAGTTTTTATTTTAAAGTATAAATTTTCAACCGAAAATGGAATATTTATATTTTCAATAACGACAAGAAAATAATTCTTAACTAAAAAAAACGAATATTCAGCAAAATGGTCAATTTTTAACCAGAGAAATTGATTTTTAACTGAAATGATTAATCTTCAAAAAAATTATGTTTTAAGAAAAGAGTTTAAAATGCAACCAAAGAGTTGAATTTTCAATCAAAAAGTTGATTTTTTTCAACCAAGAAGAATAATTTTTCAACCACATGATGAATTATTAACAAAATGCATGAAAAAGTTAAATTTTCAGTCAAAAAAATTAATTTTCGTAAAATTTCTGAAATAAATGGTATTCACAACAAAATAGTAAAATTTCAACTAAAGAGATGAATCTTCAATAAAAAAATCAATTTTGTCAAAGTAGTTCAACTTTCAAACAATTACTTGCAGGTTTCTTCCAAAAAGATGACTTTTGAACAAAATAGTACCATTTTTCTATACAAAAATTAAATTTTTAAGCAAATAGTATACTAGTATTCTATAGAATTTTTGACCAAGGGAGATAAATTTCGAGATAAAAATATAATGTTAGTCTTTTCCGCTAAAAAAATCAACTTTTAACTATGAATAGTTGGATTTTCTTATTAGTTTATATTAAGTTAAAATTTATGCGAGAAAGCGAGAAAAACGGGAATTTTCTTGAAAACTGGACGGTCAGTAGACAGCCCTCAATCTGTTAAGTTAATTGGCGTCTAAGTTAATCTTCAAATTATATTAATGTTCTGAAATGAAAAAAATGGCTAAAGGATTAAATTAAAAGTATTCACAAACTAGTATCAGACAGTTTTAATTTATTATTTATTGTTTAATGGACGGCTAAATAAAACTACATTTACATTTCGTAATTAAAAAAGGCCGTGGCTACAAATTCAAAAATTTCGGTAAAAAAAGCCGGATTTTTTCGGTAAAAATATTTTATAATCTTCTAATTTCAACGCGTATAATATTAATTCGCAATTCATATTCATTACCTTTGTTCTCAAAGTATCAGAAGAACATTCACAAACAGAATCAGAAGCTCTCACCGATTTAATTGCACTCTCTATCCCCAAGAATGATTTAACCCATTTACATTCACCCTGCTGGAGTACTTTCCCGCCAACATTGTGGAATTAACACTGAGTGAATGCACCTCCGGTTCCGGTATGCCTTTGCCTTCGATTGGACCGCGTGCAACGTGGCTTTCCTACATTACTCAAAGGTAAACTTGTTAGGTTAACTGCAGGCAGAATGCGCTTCGACGCGTTAAGAGAGTTAAGGAGTCGAGTCATAATGTACTGATGTACGTTAAGCACATATTACCGTCTAAGTGCCAGAAAATTGTCAAACAAAAATAGAAGAACAGAAAATATTGAGTTGCGATGAAATGCGGCCCAATCATTGAAGCAGGGAGAGTTAAATGGCCCACTTTTTGGTGAAATTGAGTTTTCTTCCCTGATTACACTTTCTTGCTTTTCTACACTTATTTCAGAAAAAAATTCAGGATTTAAATTTTTTCACCCCAAAAGACAGTATTTAAATGTATACAAATATTTTGCAATTCCAAAGAATTCCAAATAAATGAATGAATTATGGGATGAATGGAGTTAACCTTTTAAGACATTTATTTTCATTTATTTAATTTATCAATTTTGAATGGTAATTGCTTCAGGCGAATCGTAACATATATGCGATATTGGCAATATTGCATCCAGAAAACTTAAACTCACTTTTTTTATAGATGCTTTTATAAAAACTTTTATAAATACTTCTAAAAATACTTCTATGAAATTGTTACAATATTTATAATTACTTTCAATAATACTTGATTTTATAATAATTGTTGCGTAAATACACTATTTGATTTTGCGATGGAGTTATAGCTTACAAGCATCCCGGCACCCTCTATATATATAACACTATTGAACATAAGTCAATGAAGAGTTTTATTTTATAAAAAAAAAGATATTTCATATTTCTATATTCAAAATAAAAATATTTACTTATTGTTGAAATAATTTTCGCAACAATATACTCTTGTCGTTAAAGATGTAGGGCACATGTGACACCGAACAATTATGTACCATTTTTTTCGTTTCTCACCTTTGGGTGATATATAAAAACTAAAGGTTAACAACCACCGCAGGGTCCCACCGGGAGTAACTGTCATCTAAAAAAAATGACATCGGTTTAAAGGGGGGGGGGGGGTGATTTCATGGGATGTCAAAGAATTTCAAGAGATAACAAAATATTCATAAGTGTATGCATATTCGCGGATTTCAGATAATTTCAAAGGATTCAACGGAATTTTAAATCAAAAAGCAAGAAGATTCATTTTCTAACAAAAGACGAATTTTTGAAATATACATGAATTTTCTGGTTCGACACATGACTCTTTGTTGTTGAAAATTCATCAATACCGGTTTAAAACTCAACTGTTGTCTAAAAATTCGATCTTTATTGCGGTAATGAAGAATTTTCAATTTTCATCTCAAAAAGATAATTTTTAAATTAAAAATGGAATCCTGAAAGTTATAGTTTAAAAAAAAATTTGCATAAAAAATGAATTTTCCAGGAGCTGAATTCAGCCAAAAACGACGAATTTTTAACAAAATAGTTCAATTCTCAACCAGAAATTCAAAACCAAACCGTTTAATTTTTAACTTATAGAGAATAAATTTTCAACTAAAAATGGAATAGTTAAATTTTAAGATACGAAAATTAATTTCAAACCAAACATAAACGAATTTGAAACAAAGAAGTTAGATATTCAATCAAAGAGGTGAATCTTTAAAAAAATATATTTTTAACAAAACTGTTGAATCTTGAATTCAAAAAGGAGGATTATGTAAAAAAAAGTTGAATGTTCAACCCTAAAATATGATTTTTCAACAAAGAAGTTAATTTTCTACAAAATAGTTACGTTTTCAATTAAATAGTGTACTTCTTAACCAAACAGTTCAATTTGTACCTAATACGCAGTTGAATTTTCAACCACAAGTATGAGTTTTCAACTAAAAAGTTAATTTACAACTAAATAGATAAATTTTCTACCGAATTTTTGACCTTTCAAGCCAGAAAGACAATTGTTCTATAAAACTGAAGAATTTTCAACCCGAAAATATAAATTTTCAATAAAAGTAGTTGAATACTTAACCAAAACGAATTAATTTTCAACCAAGAAGATTAATTTTCTACGAAAAAGACGAATTTTCAACAAAATACATAAATTTACAACTAAATAGTTTAATTGTCGTCTAGAAAAGATCAATTTTTAATTAAAACTATCAATTTTTATTCAAAAGTAGTTGCATTTTTATCACACAATATGAATTTTAAACAAAAAAGTTCATTTTATTCCAAATATTTTATTTTCCTATGAAATTGTTGAATTTTCAACCAAATAATTGCATTTCTAACTAAAAGAGATTCCTGTAAAAAGGGGAAAAGAGCGAAATAGGGAAAAGTCACTAAAGTCTAAAATATGAAAGTTATTTCAAAAGTTATTAACTTATTATTAAACTGTATACCCCTGTAGAGTAATCTTTCAAGCAAAGTTCGCAAACTTTGTTAAAATTTACCATCGGGAGACGATCTGAACGTTGTCTAAATTCGTAACGTTATTTCGACAGACTCGACCCCTTCCTCTGTTATCAACCGTAGTTTTTGGCGCGACCCCCACCCTTCTCAAATCGGTAACGTAGTTAATGACAGTCCCTTATTCCTCTCGCATCTCTACTCGTTAACATTTTTTTCTACTGGGGACCCTTGCTGAGGTGTTGAGAATGTCTACTGGTACGGAAATTTTCCTTGGAAGCAGATTCTTGCAGAGGTCTCACCTCCCTACCCGATATAAGACCAGTTTCGGGCATGGCTTGCCTTAGCCTTAATCCTAAATCGGAGGAATCCAAAGGTAAATAGGTAGGACCGCATTAATTATTTCTGATGGATTTGTACGCATGACGCAACCTGATGCAACTAACGCGCTGAAAGTGCGGCCTTCCAGCTGTTTGTCACGCTTGGCTGAGCACATCCTCTCTGTCGGCCCTGCACCTCCTGTCATTACGAAACCGCCGAGGCCATCAGTTCTAGGAATAGCGTAAGCCGGTGGGTCTTAGATGAGGAGTTGAGTGTATTTTTCTCTCAAAATGTACTAATCTACTATTAGAAGATGCTATCTCGTTAGAATCTAGCACTTCATGCTGGACCAGTGGGACAAGTAGGACGTTCGCAACTCGTGTATTTCTTGTCAGAGACTTAAGAGTAAATAGGGTGAAACTGGGGGGGGGGGCAGGGAGAAATATAAAAATGCAGTTTCCCATCAAGTGGCGAACCGCAATGCAGTAGCTAAGACGTATGGCGGGGCAGGACGAGACATTGTAAATTGTATTATACTGTCGTATGCAGATACCTTCGCGTCCCGCAAACGCAATTGTCTCTGGCTTACGTGTGAGGAGACCTACTATATGCGCGGGATGGAGGAGAGAAAGGCCCACGCATAAAACACAAATCTTAACTGTAACCGCACGTTATATATCTGACACGTATTTGCATTTGCTTAGCTACTCACACAGGGTGTCTTGAAAGTTTAGTCTTCTTCATAAAATCGATAACTTATCAACTTTTACTGCTACTGGAACTCAATCCAAATGGTTAATAAAAAATTACAAAAATTGTTCGAGCTATTTTTTAGGAAATTAGAAAATGAGCACGCGCGATTTTTTTTTGTCTCGCGCACTTTTTAAATTAAAATACACTCAACTCCCGATATAAGAACGGTTTCGGGCATGGTTTGCAGTGGCCTTGATCCTAAATCGGGGGAATCCAAACGTGAACGGACAGGGCCGCATGAACCATTTCTGCTGGATTTTGATGCATGACGCAACCTGATGCTATTAATGCGCTGAGAGTGCGACCCTCATGCTTCTTGTCACGCTTGACTGAGCACTGCCTCTCTCTCGGTATCGCAGCTCTCCTCATACAGAAACTGCGGAGAACATCAATTCTAGGAATATCGTAAACCGGGGGTTCTTATACAGGTAGTTGAGTGCATAAAATTAATAATGAAACCAAAATTTTGATATTTCACAGTATTTATTATATAAAATAATAGAAAAGGTAGAATTGATGAAAATTGATTTCTTCACGTCAGAATTAAAAAAACTTTTTTAGACGAAAAACACCGACATAACGTAACAAAAAAAAATAGTTAAAAAATTAAAAATTAAAAATTATATATATAGTATCTTCTTTGAAATCTAATGATTTTTGAATAAAAATGTAAATTTATAACGAAAGAGACTAACATAATCCAAGTTTGTTCAAGCTTGTAAATTTTGTTATTTTAAACAAAAACTATCGTACCTACTTTTGATGACTTTACTTTTAAAAAAATAATTGCAGGTCAAACGCACCAAAATAACCTACAGTTGTTAAAAATTGTAACTGTTCTTTAAAATCTAATTTTTTAATAGCAATAATTACCGAAAAATGTCTATTTTTGACGAAAAACACTAATAGAATCTAAAATTGTTCAATCTTGTAAATTATATTATTTTAAATAAAAGTAATTTGATTTATATCCAATTATTTTTGTTTAAAAATACCAATTTCAGGTGGAACACACCAACATAACCTGAAGTTGAAAATTTTTAAATATTATTTGAAATCTAATATTTTGAAAATAAAAATACTAATAAATAAATAAAAGTTTGCATAACATGACATAATATTATTTATAATTGTAAATTTCCTTCGAAATATAATGACTTTCGTTTAAAATAGCTAATTTTCTGTGAAAAAAAATTAATATAACCTGAAACATTTTAAAAATTGTGAATCCTCTTTGAAACCTATATACCAATTTTCGATTAAGAATGCCAATGTAACTTAACATTATTTAAAAAATGATTCGTAAAAAAAATTATTACTTTACACAAAAATCATTGGATTTAATTGTAATGATTTTTCTTTACAAATACCACCTCAAGTTGTTAAAAATTGTAATTATTCTTTGAAATATAATTTTTTCAAATACCAATAATTAGCGACGAAAAACCCTAACAAAGATAATGAAGGAATAAGTTGTTCCAAATTATAAATCTGCCTTGAAATTTATTGATTTTTCTCTAAAGTAATTGATTTCATAAAACGTTACCATAACCTTAAATTGTTTCAAAATAGTAAGTCTTCTTTGAAATCTATATTGAAACCTGCTAGCTTAATCTACAATTCTTCAAAAAAATGTCATCTTTTGTTGAAATCTAAAGATTTTATATAAAAAATGCCGCCTTCTCGTGAATAGCGTCCACATGGCCTAAAATTGCTAAAAATTTGTGAATCTTCTTTGAAATTATATTTAAAAAAATAAAAATGGAATAAATTAAATAAATTAAATAAAAATAAAAAAATAGAAAAATAAAAATTGTTAAAGGATTCGAAATCTTGTTAAAATCATAATGATTTTTGTTTGAAAATACCGATTTTCAATTAAAAACGTCAATGTAATTTAAAATTGTTAAAAAATTATCAACCTTCAAAATCTAATGATTTATGATGAAAAATACGAATTTCCGACGTAAAGCGTCAAGATAACCTAAAATTGTTGAAATTGGGAATTTTTATGATGATTTTTGTTTAAAAATGCTCATTTTCAGTGAAAAAAACTAACACAACCTAAAATTAAAAAGAAAATTAAGTGCTAGAAACTTTATGATTTGAGATTAAAATTCTCTTTAAAAATACTAATTTACAGCGAAGAGTACTCACATAAAACGTGTATAATATTTTCAATAATTTATTAGATAATTGCAAAGTTTTAATCAAACAAATGTTTTTCAATTCACAAAAGGTTTCCTATGATTTTTTATCAAAAGGGATTATTTGCAGATTTAATATTCAAATGCTCAAATTTAAGATAAAAAGCAACTTTAAGCAATAAAAAGCCCGTCAAGTTTCCAAAAACAATGATTGTATAATTAAACGAACTTACCTAAGTGAAGTTCAATTATAATTGTATCTAGCGCCACTTCCGGAAAGATCAATTGGTAGTATCCCTTTTCCATACCAGAATTACCACACATTCAAAGTTAAAAAAAAAACTTTACACAGCCAACGCCCTACGAACCTCCCCCTACGATTGAATTCTCACTTCTTGAAAGTGTTGCAGTTTAAATTTGGGAGTCTCTAATTTATTAGAGAACAGAGTTTTAAGGGGGGATTGATCTTTTCGGAAGTGGCGCTGCATAAATGAACTTCACTTATGTAAGTTCGTTTAATTATACAATTGTATTTCGCGCCACTTCCTCAAGATCAATAGGTAGATGTTGAAAGTAATAACTGCAACGAAATAAAAGTAACCAAAGAGAAGGGGTTTGAATGTAAAGTCCAGCGAGAATCTTTATTACATCATAAAATGAAAAAATAAATTTTAAAGGAATAAGAATTCAAGAAATGTCTATTATATGCTTGAAAAAATCATATGTTGATTTAAAGCTGAAGTTTACTCACTAGACCCCAAAATCGCATAAGCAAAATCCGTACTATTATCTACGAACGGAAATCGTAGAACGCTCACCATTTCTTCAAGGCACAATCGTATTGTTTAATCGAGGGCTCCCTTAATGAAGAAATTAACATTTCTATTGATTCCCAAGGTACTTCCCTCCGTTCAAAATTTTTCCGGATAGCAACGCGGCAACCAGGGTAAGCTTCTTCCACAAGGGGTTGGGATCCCTATTTGGAGAAAATAGTGAATTAATATTTGGATTCAAAATTACGGGTTCTTCCACTAGCATGGAAGAAAATAGAGGGAACCAAGCTTGGGATGCCCATTGTGGAACCACTAATATCCCCCTCGCTCCCTCGTTCTTAATCTTCTGAAGCACTCTTAATATGATGGAGAGCGGAAGGAAAGCGTAGAAAAACAATTCTTCCATGAAACTGTTAAAGCATCTATCGTCATACTATCTGGATCTCTAAACCATGAAATATATTTTTCACATTTCATGTTAATGCGACTTGCAAAGAAGTCAATCTCAGGTTTGCAAGAGAATTAAGAATTCTCTTAAAGAATTTATGATTCAAGGAGTATTCAATCTCTGGCTCCAATCTACGGGATTCCTGATCTGCTTCTGTATTATCCTTGGATCTAATATACATGAACACCCAAATATTCTTATGCTCACACCAAGATCAAAGGGAGCGCGCGAGTTCAATAAGATTTTCAAATCGGATTCCCCTCATTCTATTAATATAGGAAATTGCAACCGTATTATCAATGCGTAATAAAATATTACAACCTCTAAGATCTGAAGCAAAGCACTTTAATCCTAAAAAGCAGCCTTCAATTCCAGAACACTAATAGGTAACTGGCGCTCCTCGTTAATCGAAGAACCATCAGATCTAACTCGATGACAGGCAATGCCCCACCCTGTTAGGGAGGCATCTGAGAAAATTTCGAAAGAATATTCCGTCGAAAGTATAGAGTTTGTTGCCTCGGAAGTATTTTTAAGCCACCATAGTAAATCGGGCCCTAGATTTTCTGATAAAAACATCCTACTGTCATAGTTTTCACCATTTGACTCTAAGGCCAAAAATTTTTCGCGCTCCAGGACTTTCATATGAGCCCAACTGGACTTGACAGCAGGAGAGTAAGAGACTAAATATCCTAAAAACCCAACGAAAACGTGAATCTTACACTCTCTGGTATTCAGAAATTTAAGCGCTAATTGTTTAACTTTCTCTTGTTTTCTAATGAGTAGTTCCGTCATCATGTTAATTGAGTCGAAATAAATCCTAAAAATGTGCACACCGTACTTGGAGAAAATTGGCTCTGTTCCTCACTAATAACGAATCCGAAATTTTCCAAAGAATCACAAGTAAATCGAACTGCTTCTTTACACTCGTAAGAATCTCCAAGAATCAAGAAATCATTTAAATAAACTGCACAACGTTAGCGTTTTTCACTGAAAATGGCTATTTTTAATTCTTAATCGTTATTTTCAAAGGATCATAATTTTCGAACAGTTTTAGGTAACCTAAGCGTTTTACATCAAAAAATGGTATTTCACGTATTTTAAACAAGATACGCAGTTTTTGAAAAGTTTTATATTATTTTAAGATTTTTTCACCGGAAATCGGTTATTTTAAACAAAAATAATTAGATTTCGACTTTTATTTCGTGCTTTTAATCAATAGTTATCTACTTTAGGCTCATTATCTACTGCAGGGTGGTCTCCTATACTATGAAACACAAAAACTATGTATTAACATTAATTTTATATTTTAATTTGATAAATGCGTGAGACAAAAAATAGTAATCGCGCATATCGAACATGTGTTTATTTTTTAGTATGATAAAATTACAATAAACTGTTAAGTTTTGTTGATAAAAAATATTTTATTAATACAAAAGTAATTATTAATTGCTTATTAATTTTTAAATTTCAAATGTTTAAAATATTACTTATAATTGTTTACAACTTTATTTAAAATAAATATCAAAGAGACTTGTGTCACAGCCGATTAAATTTTTGTTTTATTACTTTCTTATTCAACAACAAATTTGACATTTTTAAAATTTTATTTATATAAACGACTCCATTTTTTGCAACTCCTTATATTTAGGTAAAACATCATGATATCAATGAAGACACTCCTTACAAATAATATTCAGCAGGTTACATCGTTTTCAAAAATTTGTGACTTGGAAAAATTCTTCCCTGAAGAGACTTTATCAAAAATCACTAATTTTTGATTTTATAAACAGTTTTATAAAGAAATCCACCACCTGACTACTTTACAACAAATCGACAGACCGCGGAAAGAATGGTTAGAATGTGTAAATGAGATCTTAATTCGAAGAGACATAAGAAGCCATAGAAACAAAAGATCTTGCATGAGAAAATGCATGGACGTGAAGGAAACTAGAGAGGTATGCCAGGACAGAAAAGTGTGACGACAAATAGTTTATAAAAAGAGTGTCAGTGGATTGAATGACGCCTGAAACAAAAGATCTTGAATACTAATGGGCCCGAGTGGGGAGCTTCACATGATGACTTTGTGAGGCGCTTCACTTGGGTTGACCGCTAGAGAAATTGATCAGCAATCTGGGTCGTAGCAGTGTCTACCCCATTCTCCACCTTAATCCCTTCCTCACCGAGTGAGTCACGCTTATCCCGAAAGGGAAATGGAAATAATAATACATGTATTTTCAACAATAAAGTTAATTTTCAACCAAGTAGATGATTTCTCAAGAAAATAGTTGAATTCTCAACCAAAACAGATCAATTTTCTACGAAACAGTTGAATTTTAAATAAAAACAAAGATGGAATTTTTACTAAAAAAGATCAACTTTTAAACAAAATAAACTAATTCTCGACAGATGAATGGAATTTTCAACCTGAAAATATGAATTTTTAACAAAAAAGTTCATTTTAAAGTAAATAGTTGAAGTTTCTATAACAAACTGTTTAAATTCTAAGCCAAAAAGACAAATACATTTTACGAAACCGTTCAATTTTTAACTCGAATATATGAATTGTTATTAAAAAATTAACTTTCACCCAAATAGATGAATTTTTAAGAAAATAGTTGAATTTTCAACCAAACAAGATTAATTTTTTTACACAACTGTTGCATTTTAAACCAAAAAAGATGACATTTTTACCCAAATAGATGAATTTTCAACTAAATAGTTTAATTCTCAACCAAAACAGACTAATTTTCTACCAAACAGTTGCATTTTAAACCTAAGAAGATTACGTTTTTACCAAAAGATAACGAGTTTCAAACCAAAAAGACGAATTTTCAAGAAGAAACTTCATATCAACCAAATAGTTGAATTTTCTAACAAACTTGTGAAATGTCAAACCAAAAATACGACTTTTCAACGAAAAATCATACCTGGAAAAAACCTGGAGTTGTCAGGGATTTTTTCCCAGGATATTAGTAAGCACCCTGTATTACATTTATTAGGTAATGCATTTTTGTGTGTAAACTGCAATATTCTTTCTTTTTGAAATACAAATGAAAGTAGAGAAATCTGAGGTAAAAAATGATATTTTGCGTTGCGTATGCCATAAAAATTAGTCACACCCTTAAACGATTTGCCAATATTTAAACGTCATCACGTGCATGTATGTATAATGTGCTGGAGTCGCGGTCAGAAGATTTTTTTTGTCGATGCAGACGGGATTTACGAGGCTAGATTTTTGCAGCGAGGCTTAACGACAGTCTAGCGTCGACGACAATCTCTATACATATAATATATATGCATGAAGAGACCTAACACCTCAAGTACCAGTCCATAGAGATCAGAGGCTCCTTCGCGCTTGGCAAGGAGACAATTTCTGCGTAGGGGCATCACATGCATATCCAATCTACAGACACATTTGTTTGAGAGAGTAGAAACTCATTTTGAGGCACGTCCGCAAACCGAAGTGCAACTTATTTATTTCTAGTCAGATTTCGTTACGTTGGCAATGAATAGTTAAAAGGTAAGCTTCAGATCCTCATATGTGATAAGTCTATCAAAGCATTTATCTTTTAGATGTATGTGCAATTCGAAATTACAAAAATGTTGAATGTGATAGGTGAATTTGATGCATAGGGAAAACCAGTACGAGGTATATAGAAAAACTGTTGAAGACATAATGTTGATAAATAATGAACAAGTGAACCAAATTAAAGCTGGAACATTCGTTTTAAGGATGGCAGTGCCATCACATGAATTATGTTAGCCATTTACCATATATTTTATACTTTTCTAACACGTTGCAATTTTATTCAGATGGTACTCTTCTCACAGAAAAAACTAGGGGTACGAACAGTTGTAGGTAATCGTTAAAGCAGGGTAATAGTCAGCTGATTACTTCAAATTGAGGTAAACCTTTCGTGGTCAGAGACCTGTAACCCTCAGTTTCTTCTGTGGCTGGTACAAAGTGAATATTCACATTCTGGGCTTTCTGATCAGTTGTCGAAGGACATTGTGTATAAATTAATGAGACAATAATCCAAAACCACCAGCTATCGTAGACAAAAAACTACAAATAATGACATTTGGTTATGTTGGTAAAAGGCATGAACTTGTTTATTTATTTGAAGGTTGTTTAGTTACGGTAGCACTTATTTGTTTGTGCTGACAACTTCACAGTAATCCTCGGGATATCAAACAGTTGCATAACGTTCTGATTATCAACTTCAGATCAAAATGATCTACTTTTGCGAATATAAAATTAATTTGTATACAATATCATTAATATTACATTCATATATGTCGAGTAGCAGTTATACTTTGTATTGAAAGTCGTTGGTTAGTCATGGCTTACATAATAATGAATTTAAGGGTGGGAGAAAAATTCAAATTTTCCTGTATAGTTTATTTAGATTTACCTAGTTCCTAATCCCACATCTGGACCAACCAAAACAGATTAATAATTAACCAAACTTTTTTAACAAAATATTTTTTTCTACAAAATATTTTTTTTATTTTTTTTTTTAACAAAATAGTTACAGTTTCAACCAGAAAGATGAATTTTCAACTAAAATTATGAATGTTCAACAAAAAAAATTAATTTTTAATCAATGAGTTCAAATTTGAACCAAGTAGTTAAATTTTCAACAAAAAAAAGAAATAGTTATAAATAAATAGACAGTTGGATAAATAGCTGGATTTTGAACCAGAGATGAAATCTCAACCAAAAAGATAAATTTTCAACTAAAATGATGAATGTCCAACCAAAAAAATTAATGTTTGATTAATGAGTTTAACTTTGAACCAAATAATCAAATTTTCTACCAAAAAGAAGAATTTTCAACCACTGTTGGATTAGAATTGATTCAATTAAATCCATTGAATCTAAAAAAAACCGAATTTTTAACTCTTCCTGATTTTTTGTTTACCTTCGAAAATTGTTTCTTTAGATTAGCGTAGTTCAAGTGTTCGCCATTGAAATTATCTCAGAATTAAATAGAATTAGAAGAGTCACTCTCTATAAATGGAAAATTTCATTATGGATTAATTTACTTTATATTTTTAATTGTTGTAAACAAATCAATTGATAAAACTAGCATCTGCTGCATTTACGTTGTTTGAATGCATTCATATACTGATTTCGTCGTTAGGTTATGTAACCTTAACAATTAATCACAACCAAAAACTAAACAGCCACAATTGTTATTGTCGATAATTTTTATAAAATACCTTTACAAACAAATGTGCTTATTTTGCGTTTTGGAATATAGATCACTTTTTCTGTGAATCTCTTTTTCTCCTTTCAAGAATAATATGTTGACACAAGAAATTTCCATTCAATAACACTTGTGGTTTTCACAAAGAATTATTGAAAAAATGCACATTTTTAAACAAATGAAATTTTTTTCTGTAGAGTGACTTCATCTCAAGAATAATAATATTGCAAAAAGTACCATTTTACAACATATAGTAATAATTAACATTGTACTTATCAATTATTATAAATAAAATCACTGTTTTTGGAATTTTGTAACATGTAAGGTTCTTTTTCTCGGAAAAATCTAATTTTCAAGAAAAGAATAAGTGATTTCGCCAAGAAGAAGAACTGTATAAGTAAAAGAAGTTTTAGCTGTGAATTTGTTTATAAGAATTTCTAAAAACAATGATAATTATGTTCTTGAATAGCAATCAATTGTATTAGGATATTATTTTACAAATGAAAAGAAATGATTCTGCAGAAAAATTTTCTTTGTTCAAAACTGCGATATAAGTGTACTTGTTCATAACAATTGTTGTTGAAAGACAATCTATGGCGACAAGATATTACTTTTTAGGTAAAGAGAAATAATCCCCAGGTAAATAATTATTGGTTAAATATTTGTGCAGAAACTAATTCTACGACATTCAAATTACAAACTTTTGAAAGTTTAGATGCATATTTAATAAATATGAAGCTTCAAACTCCAAGGTTTTTCGAGCAAAATCATAATTTCGAAATCTTAAGTTCAACTCAACGTCAAATTTCGTAAATTATTACTAAATATTTTTTAAACTTATAGAATAAAAAGTAAAATCATACTTTTTAAATCTGGACCAAGGACACGAAAAAATATTACGTAGTTTCTAAGTAATCATAAGAAATGTTTACCTGTAGAATGGAAATTTCTGAAAATCCAAAAATACGAGATTTCTTGAAAAAATAAATATTTAACCTTCATAAATGAAGGTCAAAAATAAATTTTATTATGTTCCAATCTCGACCTGTGGAAGGTAAATTTTTGGTATTGATATTCAAAGAGTTATAAATCGCTGAAGTCGATTGTATCCGCAAAAAAAAATATTTACCCCTCTCCCTCAATAATTATGATGATATAATTTTTATGTAATATATAATAAGCAATATAATAAATATATTATGTGAAGAACTCTGAAAAATGGCTGTCGCGACCCCTAAACATATGTTTTTTAATTCTGAAAAAATCAGGGATCATTTTGACACCAAAAGGAAAAATGTATAGGGGACTTATTTAAAAAAAATTAAATCTTTGAACATAATCTAATTCTCCGGGTAATTTTCAAACTCTTAAAAAAGCGTAAATTTTACATCACTCATGACGGCAAATAAGCTAATATAAAGATTATACATTTAACTTCATGGTGCAAATGTGATACAAAGGATTTTGTATAGTTGATTCTAGAAAATTTAACGTTTTTGTGAGACAATACATTTTTCTCTGCTCTAAAATGTTTCCTAATTGTGCTTAGGACTTACATTAATATAATCTTATTGTTATTACGAATACATATTTTTTACATGGAAATTGCTCAATTCACTGCTTCCCAAGCGTTGACCAAACGCCGCTTACGAGAAAATTATTCATAATGTGAAAACCTTTATTATTTATCTAACTATTTATTTCGGAATATTTCTTCTTTTCTGTTAGAAATATAACTTTTTGGTTCAAAGTTGAACTCATTGATTAAAAATTAATTTTTTGTTGAACATTCTTAATTTTAGTTGAAAATTCATCTCTTTGGTTGAAAATGTAACTATTTTGATAAAAATTGTTGTTTTTTTTTTGCGTGGAAAATACATGTTTTTTACTGAAAATTCACCTACTCTATTTTTTTTATTAAAATTTATCTTTTTTGGTTAAAAATTCATCTATTCGGTTGAATATTTGGTAATTAGATCTTAAAAAAGTCTTATAAAATATTGTAGAAAGGTTTTGACTTTTACAGAATATGTTGGGATATTCTGAACTTTACTAGAATATTTTAGAAATTGGTTTTGAATATTCCGAACCTTAGCTACACCAAATTTTTTTTTGAATATCCTTGAATATCTAGAATGTTTTGGACTTTTCTACAGTATTCTGGAATGTTCTGGAAGATTTATTATTCTTCTGGAGTATTCTAGAATATTATAGAATGTTCTGAATTATTTAAAGAAATATTTCTGGAAGTTTTGACTGTTCTGTAACTACCTAAAAGTTGTAGAAAATCTAGACTATTCTTAACTGGAAGTTGAGGTTATATTTTTTGTATGAAGCGACTTCTACAAACATTGATTAGCGATAAACAAATCTGTTTTCAATTACTGAATCTGTTTATTCTCCTTCACTCGGCTAGAACATGTAAGTCCACAAACAATTTTACAACTTCTCATAAAAACTGTTAGGAAACCAAAATGTAAAGTTTCCATACCATCAAGCTTTAATTGTATTCGATGAGAATGTTTATATTTATGATTATATTTAATCCATCAATTTGGAATTCATCGGCTCGATCGCGACGTAATTTGAGTGCAATAATTGTTTGGAATGATCCTTCTAAATTTAATTTATAAAAATTTAAACAATCATTATCATATGTAGAGTTGAACGAGAACCGAAAAAATTGTCAAAACATATGCTTAAAAAAAGTCAACTTATGCAACAGAATTGAACAAAAAGCCTTACAACAAGAGAAGTATGTTTGCAACATTCAGTGTGATAATGAGCCGATCAAAATAATTTATGTGAACATACTTCTCTTGTTTTAAGGCTTTTTTGTGGATTTCTGTAACACAAGTTGACATTTTTGAGTTTATGTTGTGAAAGGTTTTTTCAAAATTATTATCGATTAGTATTAGATATTAAATTAAAATTTGAAATTAAAATACGCCTTAAAAGATCTTTTTTTTTATACGACGAAATTCTACGCGCAATTGATACTAAGCGTAATTCGAAAATATGAGACAGAAGCAATATCCGTTTTTTTTAAAGCACAGGGGAATCGGTTCAAACTCTAAAAAAACGTATTTTGCAGGTGTGTGCTGAAGCAGATTCGTTTCTGGTTCTTGTGATTTACAAAATTGGTAATTGACGGAGGTCAAATTATTTTTCCAGAGAATTTTAAAAGCGCCTTCGTGATCGTTGGCAATTATTCCGGTTGCACTCTTGAATTACCAATCCTGTTTTCGATGCCGATTGTACGCCTACTGCGATACTCGAATCTTTGAAATTTGAAAGTCGACTAGAGTTAAGAATTTACCAATTGACGTTTTAGAGATAAAGTATGAAGCTTGTAATAATTCTAAAGTTGGCTATGCATATAGATTTTAATTTTGTGGAATTTATTTAAATAAAAACAAATAGTCCTATCGAAAACCAAGAATATCGTTGGATTCATCTTCAGGAGTATCTCAGATGTTTTTAAAATTGAAATTAATATTTTTTGAACAATTTTATTTTTATAAAATATTGTGTAATTATTATATAGAAAATTGTCAGTTCGAAAAATCTTTCAAGCGAATTAGCAGATTCATGAATAAAATACTTCCTTGTGTTTTTCAAACCATGGAAAAAAATTATGTCAACAAATACAATCCTAGTGACATAATTTCACGTTTTCAATGTTTCTCGAATGAATGGAAAATAAAATAAATATTACATACTAAGATGAGATATGAAGCTTGATTTTTGTATTTTCTCTAGATTAAGAGAACTTTTAAGATTTCCAAGTACATCGCAACTGATAAACTAAAATTTCAAAGAAAAATTTTGTAATCAAAGAGACTCATAATGACGATTCAAAAACGCATTGGCCTCGAAAAATATTTCTTTAGCCAATAACAGATACTTGTTTGAGAAAATCCTATCGAAAATTAATTAATCTTGTCCATATGTTTTCATTTCTTTTTTAATGCAAGATTATAAAAATTAAAATACAAAAGCACTTATTGAATATGAATATTTAAAAACTTGACAACTTCCAAACTTGATAAAAAATTTCCTGATGCTTGTAGCATGTTGAAGTCTTGTCAAAATACGGTAATATAATTATCCGGAATCTAAAAAAATAGTTCTCATCGAGAAAAACGCCATTTCTAAGATAATGCAGTGATTTTTGTCTGAATTTAAAAATCAGGAATGAGTGAAAAAAATGGAAAATATTTATTAAAAAAATGCCCCCCAAGTTTGAGCCAAATCGTTTAATATTAACGCGTGCCGCAAAGGCCCGAAAAAACTCAGAAAAACACCTAAAAATGCTGTATTTTTGAAACATTTTTTTATGTCGATCATGAAGAATTGAAAAAACAACTTGCTTTCAGACCCTAGAGGGCCAATATTATTCTAATATTATTATAATATATTTAAGAAATAATTTTAAAGCGGCATATTTAAACGTAGCTTTTATAGAATGCATTCTTACTGAAAAAACAAACTTTTCTTGACCAATGTGAAAAATTTTGTTTAAACAAATATCAATCATTCAAAAAATGTGTATAATATATAAATATTTAACAATAAGCGATACACTTAACTGAATTTAGAAAGAAAATCAGATTTGTTTATCGTATTTCGAACATAATGTATAATTAATCTTTAATAAATTGTTTATACAATTAGAAAATGCTTTGATTATAAAATTAAGTTCTTAAAAACGACATATTACCGAACTAGTTACAGGAAAAGATAAAATAGAAACACTGATTTTAGACAAAAAATGTTGAAGCAAAAAAGTTATTGAAACAAATACAATTTTTGTAAAGAATGGGGTAGCAATATTTGAGTGACCAATTAAAAATGAAGAAGTAACTTTTAATGAGTATTTAGGAAAACGAAATTAGTTGAACAAATGAGAATTATTTGAATAATAGAAAAATAATTAAAGAATGCTTTGAAACATTTCACTTGTTGGATGAAAATAATTTATGGCATACTCATGAAATGATCACCTATGTTCACTTTAGAATAAATTACGCATACTGTCTAGCATTAAGGAATTTTTCGTACAACTAACTCATTAAAAAAAGAGATGAAAAAAACAATAAATAATATAATCTCTATAATGTAGAGTTTATTCAAATTAAAAAATTTCATTTATAATTTTTTGTAGAATTTCACTGAATAGAATATACGTGTGAAAGGTTTTGCTGTGTAGATTCGTACGGTGTAGGGTTTTTAAAATTTGAATTGAATAAATATTTCAGGTTGGTTTCTAAAAACAAAAACAAATTTTTCGCCTTTCTTTTTGTTTAGCTAATATGTTTCCAAGTCATTAAAATTAATAAATTAAAACTTTGAAACCTGAAATTAGAAAAACCTTTCAAATTATTTGTAATGCCCCTATTTAATATCACATAATATTTGTGAATTTTGAATTACAGTCGAATCTGGATTTAGCGCCGGTTTTGGGGCTGACCTTGACGTTAAACCCAGAGACTCGGAACTATTTCGTCTCTCTCCTGTTTTATCTCTCTCCTGTTTCTCTCTGTTTTGTTACGCCTGAGTGCACACCGAAAATCCCCGCGCAAACGTCTCTCACATATCCCCACGGCGCGGCGTCAATTCATGGAAGGGCACAATCGAGGGGAGCTAAATCCCGTTTTTCAGTCTGATTTTCATTTTTACATTTTCATCTCAATGAAAAGGTATTGGTTTTATGTGAAAAATGACTTTCGCGGATTCAAGAAAATATCGACGTTTTGAGGCCCCCTAAGTAAAAAAAAAGGTTTTTACGAAGATGTCTGTCTGTCTGTCTGTAGTATCGTGTAGGCACGATAACTTTCGAAAGATTGATCAGATTCGATTGTGCTTTGGCACACTTTTTGAAGATTATGAAATAAAATATTACTTTCGTGAAAATACTGTCTGAAAATAAGTCTTAGTCATTTATAAAATAATTCACAATTAATTACAATAATTAGTCAAAGTAGGCGCATTACGCCTACAAAGAAAGGTTTCCTAGCCTATTAGGACGTAAATGAGCCATTCAAACCTCCCACTCCCATACTTTCCCTCTCCTGCTACCCCTCCACTCGTCTACTACCCCTCCCTACATTTTGAACTTTGTCACTCCCTTTATCATCTTCTTCTTGATCTACTCCAGCCTCTCATCACATCCTTCACATTGCATCACATTTTTTTTACCTTCCTCACTTCTCCTAGTTCTGCTCCCCTCACAGCACCCCACTACTCCTACTTCCCCTGACCTCATTTCTTCTCAAGATCTCTAATACCCCTTTTTTCATTCGTCCTTACTTTCCCACCCTCATTTTTCTCACGTTACTTTCTTCCACTTTCACTTTTTCTCCTTTTTGTAATTTGTTTCTTAATCAATTCACCCTTTTATCACTCCTCCTACAATCCCTCACACTTCCTCTACCTCCCTAATTTCTTATTACTTTCCCTAATTACGCAGCCCACATTTCCCACCACATCTCCTTCTTTCCCTACCCTTATTTCACCTAGTGTCCTCTACTACGCCTACCTTCATTCCCTCTTACTTTCTCACTCTCATTTTCCTCAGTAACTTTCTTTCACTCTTACTTGTCTATCTTTTTATAATTTGCTTCTTGAATATTTCACCCTTTTCTCACTCCTCCCAGACTTTCCCACACTTCCTTTATCTCTCTAATTTCTCCTCACTTTCCCTACTTACCCACCCATCATTGCTCATCACATCACCTTCTTTCCCTACCCTTATTTCCCTCAGGTAATTTCTTTCACTTTCACTATTCCTCCTTTTTCTAATTTGTTTCTTAATTAATTCACCTTCTTCTCACTCCTCCCAGATTTCCTCACACTTTCTCTACCTTCCTAATTTCCCCTTATTTTTCCTACTTATCCATCCCTTATTGTCCACCACATCTGCCGCTTTCCTCACTCTTATTTCTACTTGCGATCTATAATATACCTTCCTTAACTTCCCCTTACTCCCCTCCCACTATTAGGCCTACTTACTTTCTTTCACTTGCCCACCCTTCCCTCACTTTCTTATTTACTTTACCCCCTCCTTACTTCCCCCATACTTCCTCTCACTTTCTCTACCTCCCTAATTTCTCTCTACTTTCCCGACTTACCCACCCCTCATAACTCACCAAATCTCCTACTTTCGCTACTCTCATTCCACCTCGCGACCTGTAATACGCCTTCCTTAATTTCCCCTCACTTTCCCACCCTTATTTTCCTTAGTTACT
Organism: Andricus grossulariae; assembly: GCA_011634705.1. Lineage (NCBI taxonomy): Eukaryota > Metazoa > Arthropoda > Insecta > Hymenoptera > Cynipidae > Andricus > Andricus grossulariae. The sequence goes on along the minus strand of JAABKJ010007545.1, from coordinate 105,854,549 downwards.
TTCTTTCACTCTCACTGTTCCTTTTTTTCCTAATTGAATTCTTAATTCATTCACCCTCTTCTTACTCCTCCCAGATTTTCTCATACTTCCTCTACCTCCATAATTTCTCCTTAATTTCCCTACTTACCCACCCCTCATTGCCCACCACATCTCCTACTTTCCCCACTTTCATTTTTCCTCGCAACCTCTAATACACCTTCCTTTATTCCCCCTTACGGTCCTATCCTCATTTCCCTTTGTTACTTTCTTTCACTTTCACTTTTCCTCCTTTTCCTAATTTGTTTTTTAATTATTTCACCCTGTTCTCAATCCTACCAGATTTTCCCACACTTACTCTACCTGCCCAATTCCTCCTCACTTTCTCTACTTACCCACCCCTCATTGCCCACCACATCTTCTACTTTCCCTACCCTTATTTCCTCTTCCCAACTCTGATACGCCTTCCTTAATTTCCCCTTGCTCCCACCCCCGATTACGCCTACTTACTTTCTTTCACTTGCCCACCCATTCCTCACTTTCTTATTTACTTTACCCTCTTTTCTCTTCCCCAATACTTCCACTGACTTCCTCTACCTCCCTAATTTCTCTCTAATTTTCCTACTTACCCACCTCTCGTTACCCACCACATCTCCTACTTTCCCCACTCTTATTTCTCCTCGCGACCTGTAATACGCCTTGCTCAATTTCCCCTTCCTTTCTCACCCTCATTTTCCTCAGTTACTTTCTTTAACTCTCAGTGTTTCTCCTTTTCCTAATTTTCTTCCTTATTATTTCACCCTCTTCTCACTCCTCCCATATTTCCCCACACTTCCTATACCTCACTTATTTCTCCTAACTGTCCCTACTTACCCACCTTAAATTGCCGACCACATCTCGTTCTTTCCTACTTTCCCTGCTCTTATTTCACCTCGCGACCTGCAATACGCCTTCCTTAATTTCCCCTCACTTTCCCACCCTTACTTTACTTAGTTACTTTCTTTCACTCTCATGTTCCTCCTTTTCCTAATTGACTCCCTAATTAATTCACCCTCTTCTCACTTATCCCAGATTTTCCCACACTTCCTCTACCTCCTTAATTTCTCCTTGCTTTCCCTACTTACCCACCCCTCATTTCCCATGACATTTCCTATTTTTCCTACCCTTATTTCTCCTCGCGTCCTCTAATACGTCTTCCTTTATTCCTCCTTACTTTCCCACCCTCATTTCCCGTAGGTAATTTCTTTCACTTTCACTGCTCCTCCTTTTCCTAGTTTGTTTCTTTATTAATTCACCCTCTTCTCACTCCTCCCAGATTCCCCAAAATTTCCTCTACCTTCCTAATTTCGCCTTACTTTCCCTACCTACCCACCCCTGACTGCCCACCACATCTTCTTCTTTTCCTACCACTATTTCTCCTCGCGTCCTCTAATACGCCTTCCTTCATTCCTCTTTACTTTCCCAACCTCATTTTCCCCTCAAGTAATTTCTTTTACTTTCACCGATCCTCCTTTTCCTAATTTGTTTCCTAATTAATTCACCCTTTTCTCACTCCTCCAAGATTCCTCAACTCTTCCTTTACCTTTTTAATTCCTCCTTACTTTTCCTACTTACCAACCTCTCATTGCCCACCAGATCTCCTACTTCCCCAACCTTTATTTCTCCTCACGTCCTCTAAAACGCCTTCCTTTATTCCCCCTTACTTTCCTACCCTTATTTTCCTCAGTTACCTTTTTTCACTTTCACTTTTCCTCCTTTGCCTAATTTGCTTCTCAATTAATTCACACTCTTCTCTTTCCTCCCGGATTTTCCCAAACATCCTCTACCTGCCTAATTTCTCCTTACTTTCCCTACTTACCCACCCATCATTGCCCACCACATCTCCTTCTTTCCCACACCTTATTTCTCCTCTCGTCCTCTAAAACGCCTTCCTTGATTCCTCCTTACTTTCCCACCTCTATTTGCCTTAGGTAATTTCTTTCACTTTCACTGTTCCTAATTTTTCTAATTTGTTCCTTAATTAATTCACCATCTTATCTCTGCTCTCACATTCCTGCACACTTCCTCTACCTCCCTAATTTCTCCTTAATTTCCCTACTTATATCACCCTATTTCCCACCACATCTCCTACTTTCCCCACCCTTATTTCTCCTTGCGACCTCTAATACACCTTTCTTAATTTTCCCTCCCCCCTCGTTACGCCTAATTTTTTTCTTTTACTTCCCCACCATTTCCTCTCTTCCTCTCTTCCTCCTTATTTACTTCACCCTCTCCTCACTTTCCCCACACTTCCACATACTATTCTACCTGCTGATTTTCTCTCACTTCCCCTACTTATCCACCCCTCATCGCCCATCACTTCTTCTACATTCCCCACCCTTATTCTCACAAACCCTAATACCCCTTCCTTCATCTTCCCTTACACCCTCTCCTCACTTCCTCCGAATTTCCCCACATTCCTCTACCTCTATCATTTACCCTTATTTTATCTAGTTCCTCTCCCATTACATCCTGTTCTTACTTATCCTTATAGTCCACAATTTCTCCTACTTCCTCCACCCATCATTTCTCCTCACGAACACTACCACCCCTTCCTTCATTTCGTAATTGTATAAATAATTTATTATTCTTTTAAATATTGTATAAATAGTTCTAGAAAAAGGCGGCTTTTTCTGAAATATTCCATTTTTTGTTCACTTTTCACTTAGAGGTAAATAATAATGCGATTGAACAAAAATAATTTTTTAAGCGAATGATTATTGTTTGTAACTATCTTCTCCTACAATAATAATTATTGTTATTTTGACCAATATCATCTTTGAATAATGCTAGGAATTCGGATTTTTTTCTGAAATTTTTCACCTTTTCTCCACTTTTCAAGTAGAGTAAGATAATAATAATTTAAATTAACCAAAAATAATTGTTCAATCAATTTATTATTGTTTTTAATAATACCTTTGAAAAATGTTAGAAAGTTGCGGTTTTTTCTTAAATATTCATCTTTTTGTCCACTTCTCACTTGGAGCGAGGAAAAAATTAATGAAATTTAACAAGAATCATTGTTTAAACAAATTATTTTTGTTTATAACTATCTTCTCCTATAGTTATGCTAGATAGTTGCCGACTTTTCCGATTTTTTAAAACTTATTTTCAACTTTTCAGTTAGAGCGACACAATAATCTATTAAGGTAAATTAAAGTCATAGTTTAAATCATTTATTATTATTTAGAACAATATTCTATTTTATTAATGCTAGACAGTTTCTTTTTTTCCGAGAGTTTCCACTTTTTCTCAAGTTTCCACTTAGTAAGGTAATAATTAATGCAGGTTAACAAACATAATTGTTTGCACAATTTGTTATTGTTTGATAACATCTTCTCTTAGGTAATGGCTAGAAAGTTGCCGTTTTTTTTCTAATTATTAACTTTTTTTGGCTTTTTAGTTATAAATAAATATTAAATAAATAATACAGAAGATCATTTTTTAAACAATCTCTTTCTAGCAATCTTCTAGCATTACTCTAAGAGAAGATATTTATAAACAATAATCATTTATTTAAATTATTATTTTATAAAATCGATTAAATAAATAAAAATGATAAATATAATAATTAATTAATTTAATTTCTGTCTAATTGAAAAGTGATTGATTTTCAACCAAAAAATGGCATTTTTAACGAAAAAAAATTTATTGTCTACCAAAAAAAAAGAATAAATTATCAAAAAAATAGGTAAATTATCGACCAAAATAAGGAAACGAATTATCAACAAAATAGTTGAATTTTCACCGAAAGAAATGAACATTTTTTATCAGAAAGTTAAATTTTAACCCAAGAAGATAAAATTTCTGCCCAAAAATATGATTTCATTAAACCAAAAATAAAAAAAAATTAATCACATTGTTGAATTTTCATTTAAAAAAAACGAATTTTTAATCATAAAGGATGACTGAGACGCTTGTGATAAATAAATAGGAATTTAAATTAATTACGGACTAAAAAAGTATTGTTTAAATTAATATGGAAATTTAACCAAGAAATACGAATTTCGAACAAAATACTTGAATCTTTCACTGAAACAGATAAATTTTCAGTTAAAAAGGTACTATTTCAACCGCAAAAATTAAATTCATAACAAAATACATGAATTTTTAACCAAATAAATGAGTTCTTAACTGAAAAATACTCATTTTCAAAAAAAAAGGTTTAATTTTCAGTTAAAAAAATTAATTATTATTCAATGAAATAACGACTTATCAGCAAAAGAGAAGTTTCATACCAAAGAAATTAATTTGGATCTGAAATGATGAATCTTCAACTAAAAACTTAAATATTTAACAAAATACCTGTAATTATTATAGAATATTTTACTATAATAATAATTATTATACATTTTACTATAATTGTACTGTAATTGTTTAATTTCGAGCCAATAATACAAGTTTCCTACAAAAAAGTTGAATTTTCAACTCGAAAATGTGAATTTAAAAAAAAAAAGAAATAATAATTTTCAGTTTGAATAGTTTAAATTTTAACCAGTCACTCACGCAATATTTTAGATTATGAAAAATTATAAAATTGTACTTTTTCAATACTTAATACTTATTCATATTAGCAAATCTCTCGGTTTATTAAACGGGGGTTGGGTATACACGGAAAAAACTTCAAGTGATTTGTGGATGACTCCTTATTCGTTTATTCATTTATTATTATTTTATAAATTTATGATGACAACAGCCTAATACTAATACTACTAGGTGCTACTGCTATTGCTAGGTCAATTACAAGTAATACAATTATCAATAAAGTAACACAAATTTTGTTTAAATTTAATGCACTAGGTACTATTCAGAAATCTGCATCCAAATATTTTCATTTTTATCTAAAATAAAATTGAAAAAAGAATCGAGAACATTCCTAATGAAATTGGATTTTGATCCTCTATCCGAAATAGTAGGATGGAATCGGATGTAGATCTCGTGAACCCAGCTGAAAATTCCTCTACATGAACCTCGGAGGATCCTGGTCATGTTTCTAGACACGATCCAGCACATGAACCTGCATCGACAAAGGAACCTTTGAATGATCGAGTATAGGTTCCCGTATAGGTTCCCGTATAGGTTCCTTTGCAAAGAAGATTGAGGCACGGGTTCCTGTACAGAAACATGTATAGAGTCCTTTACAGGAGGAACCTGTACAGGATAATTGAAATGTCAGCTTGCATACAGGTTCCTTTGCAGGTTCATGCACAGCTTCTTTCGCCAAATTCCTGTACAGAGACCTCGGAGGATCCTGGAGATGTTTCTGAACACGATCCTGCGCACGAACCTGAACAGGTAATCTTGACGGTTTCTGTGTAGGATTTTGGTGATTAAAACTGTACATGATCCTGGAGCTGCATCGACAAAAGAACCTTTGAATGATCGAGTCCAGTATAGGTTGGCTTGCAAAGAAAATTGAGGCGCGGGTTCCTGTACAGAAACATGTATAGAGTCCTTTACAGAAGAAACATGTACAGGATCATTCAAAGATCAGCTTGCATACAGGTTCCTTTGCAGTTTCATGCACGCCAAATTCCTTTATAGGGACCTCGGAGGATCCTGGAGATGTTTTTGGACGCGATCCTACACACGAACCTGCACAAATATTCTTCACGGTTCACAGGTTCATGTGAACGTGCGTGTGCAGCAACATGTCCAGGATCCTCCGAAGTTCCTCTAAACGAATTTTCAGCTGGGAATGTTTCAAGATAATAACAAACGATTAGAAAGCTTCCAAAATAATTTCTTTGTCAAAAATTTGTATTTCTACCGGAAGTGTCCAGTGTAGACAAGACCATCTTCCATTCCTACAAAAGCGCGAGTTTCTCTATTTTTTATTTCAAGAAATTTAGAATCTTTTTCCCGATCAAAAAATGCAAGAAATGCATTTTTACAATTGCCGTCCAGCATATCTACAGTAACAGATGTTGGAGCAACAGCACACTGACGGGTAGGCTTTTCTTTTTGTCCGAGAACTCCAACCATAACGCGTCCATCAGGCATTCGTACAGAAATGACGTTTCGATAAAACATTGCAGTCATAATCCAATGAGGAAGTATATTATTTCCTGTATTATAAAGGTTCCCAACCCATTCAGAGCCATCGGTAACTCTTACAGTAACTTGACTTTCTGGAGGAACATCAATGACAGGATCATTATTTGTACGTTGTGTTGCAACATATGTAATATCGTCATTACTACTTCGAGATCTCCTTGATGGTCCTCGTCGAACCATTCTATAGTTACTGCTTTCTCCAGATCCTTCCGCATCTAATTTAAAAAAAACCAGATTACGTTTTTGTACCCTGGAATAATATCTGTCAATTCTAATTTTTCAATCAGTAACAATTTCAAAAAATGTTTATTCGATAGGGAAGAAAAAAAGTTATCACTAAGCCAAAATTTTAACTAAAAGGCCGTTTTTAGCCCCCGGCTGATTTAATATTTTCCCATGTCCCTTTTCATTTCCATGCGCTATTTTATATTTTCACACGCCCTTTTCTATTTTTCCACGCAATTTTATATTTTTCCACGCCTCTTTCTTTTTTCTTAACGCTATTTCATACTTTTTCACGCCCTTTCCTTTCTGTCTACGCTATTTCCTATTTTTCCATTCTTATTCATATTTTTTCATGAAACATGAGAAGAGCGTGGAAAATATGAAACCGCGTGAGAAAATAGGAAGGGGCGTGAGAAAATGTAAAATAGCGTGAGAAAATAGAAAAGGGCGAGACAAAATAGGAAGGGGCGTGGGAAAATATTAAATAGCGTGAAAAAAAGGTTAGGGTGTGGGAAAAGAGGATTGTGCGTGGAGAAAAAATGAAGGAGCGTGGAAAAATTGAAATGGGCGTGAAAAAATACGTAAAAAGCGTAAGAAGGTATAAAGTTAATTTAAAAAAAAATACGACTGGTTAAAAATAATTCTTTTTTGGCTGAGGATTCAAGTATTTCGTTAATTTTTTTTTTCAAGAACTCAAATGTTTTTTTATTTAAAATGAAATTCTGATTGGATTGAAATATCAAATATTACATTTTTCGATAAGAATTAATACACTGCAGTTTTTCAAAATTGTTAGAAAAACTATTTTAACATAACCTTACAAAGAAAAAGAGAAATAAACATGAAAAATAATTAGTTATTCAAAATTTTTATGTTAGTCTCGAAATTATTTTTCTTGAAAAATGAAGAATTTCAATAAATTTTTTATCACAAAGTGTATTTAATTTTTTTAAATTTTTTACTTGTTGAATTTTTGAGCCAAAAAGGCGAAAAATAGAAAGGGGTGTAGGAAAACATGAGAAAAGCGTGAATAAATATTAAATCGCTTGAGAAAATAGGAAGGGGCTATTAAGGCGATTGAAACGACACGGGTTATAGCCACATCCATAATAGGTCTACAAAAAAAGCTTAAGGCTACTTTACTTAATTTCTCATGCTGCCTAACTCTGTACTTTCACCACCCTTGATATTGAGCAACGCCCATTTATAAAACAGCTGCTTGCTTCCTTCCATGGAATATAAATGGGCGTCACTCAATATGAAGGGTGGTGAAAGTACAGAGTTAGTCAGCATGAGAAATAAAGTAAAGTTGCTTCAAGCCTATGTGGTTAAAATATTACATTAAACAATGCATTTTTGTGGACGTATTATCTTCCTCGTAAATATTATTATAATACAATGTTAGACTTACATTTCAAGTTAAAGAAAGCCAGGTACGTAAGGATTGAAATAACAGCGTTTATCTTCATTTTTCGAGCCAGGCAGAGAATTGTTGAGAAATAAAAACTGATATTCGAAGAATTCCGAGAAATGGGTCTGATCTATTTCTGAAAGGCCTTCACGGCTATATATACTGTTCATCATTTGATTACTAAGCTTTATAATTCTTTGATGCGGAAATACCAAAATTTGTCATATTCGTTAATTGTATCAGTTCAACAAACATTGCTGAAAAAGCAGGAATTAAACTTAAACTTCTAAAAATTAAGCTGTGCCCAACCTTCAGTTTGATTCAAAATTCTTTGTGATTGCCAATATAAAAAAATGTAATCTACACAAATAAGGAAATGATAAATTGTTTGTCGTGCAGAAATCCTTCGAAGAGTTACCTGATTCTTGCGCTCGATATTTCACGAAAACTGATTTTTTTCGAAAAAAAAAAAATATTCTCATTTTTAATCAAAAACAGTCGAATTGAACGAAGAAAGCCAAATTTTCAACGAAATAGTTGATTCCCCAATCGAAAAGGATGAGCTTTATACAAAACAGTTGAATTGCCTACCAAATAATTAAATTTTCAACCAATAAGATGAATTTTCAGACAAGAAGATTAATTTTTTATTAAAAAATACGAATTATTGACAAAACACATTTTCTAAGCAAATATTTGAATTTTCCACCAATGCAATTATTTTTCTACTAAAAAAAAGAAGGAATTTTTGAACAAAATATATGCATTTTTTAATCAAATAGTTGCATTTTTAAACTAGAAAATATCAATTCTTAAACAAAAATGGAATATCTAAATTTTCGTTACAAAAAATGAATGTTTAATAATAAGATCAATTATATACAAAACCGGTCGAGTTTTCTAATATATAATTGAATTTTCTACCAAATTGTGGAAATTTAAAATTTATTTCGATGTCATCCAAAAACAGTTACGGTGAACAAAAAAACGAATTTTCAACATAATAGTTCAACAAGGGTTGAACTATCAATTTGAACAGATTTTTTAATTAATAAAGAGAATATAATAATTAATTTTTAACCAAATAGTTGAATTTTCAATCAAGAAGATTAATTTTCTACTATGAAGGACGAATTTCCTACAAAAAGTTTGAATTTTTAACAAAAAAAATCATTTTAATGCAACCTGTTGAATTTTCAACTAAATAGTTAAACTATCAGTTAAAAATTAATTTAAAAAAAACAGCGAACTTTTAAAAAATAGTTCAATTTTCAACCAAAGAGACCAATTTTGAACTAAAATTATGAATCTTCAAAAAAAATGAATTTTGGAGAAAGGAGTTCATCTTTCGACCTCTGAGTTGAATTTTTAACACAAAAAAACTAATTTTGAACAAAAAGTCTAAAAGTTGATATTTCAACCAAAAAATATTTTAATCCAATATTTTAGAAAAAGTTAAATTGTAGCCTGTATGATATAAATTTTTAACAAAGAAGTAAATTTTTAATCAAGATAATTGAATTTTCAACAAAATAGTTAAATTTTCAACATAAGAGGTGAATTAAAAAAAAAAATCAAAAAGATTAATTTTCCAACAAGAAGATTAATTTTCTACAGAGAAGACAAATTTTCAATAAAATACATGAATTTAAACTAAATTGTGGAAACAAAAGAGGTTGATCTTTTTAAAAAACGATTTCTTAACAAAGTAGTTTAATTTTCGAGCAAAAAAATAATAATTTTTAACTAAATCTTTACATTTTTTAACTAGCAAATATCAATTTTGAACCAAAAATGAAATAGTTACATTTTTATTTAAAAAATAAATTTAAAGAAAATAATAATTCTCTGCAAAACAGTTGAATTTTCTACCAAATAATGGAATTATCTACCAAATTGTTGGATTTCCAAACCAAAGAGACGATTTTTCTACAAAAAAGTATAATTCCGAACCCGAAAATACTAATTTTCAATAAAAATTTAATTGTTGATATTCAAACCAAAAATATCTTCATTTTAAATTAAAAACAATTGAATATAACCCAAAATGAATTTTTCAAAAAAATACTTGATTCCTCAAATAAAACAGCTTCATTTTCAACCATTCAGTTGCATTTTTAACCAAAAACAATTATTTTCTACGAAAAAAGAAATATTTTCAACAAATGGAAAATTATATTCAAAATAGTTGAATTTTCAACACAAAAATGAGATTTTTAATCAAATAAGTTCATTTTATACAAAATAGTTAAATTTTTAATAAATAGTTGAGTTTCTAACCAAATAATTGAATTCTATACAAAAATATTTACATTATCCACCAAAAATAGGAAATTTCAACTAAAAAGTTAATTTTCAACAAATAATTTAATTTTTTTTCTCATTGTAGAATCTTCAAGTCTGGCCCACTTGAGTTTTGATTTAATTTAAGTAATGCAATTTTATTTATCATATTTTAGTCAGGGCTCTAAAGCCCTGTTCTCACTTACATTCCAAATTAAAAAATAAAAAAAAAGTTCTGTTTAAACAAAATAAAAACTCAAATCAGTCAAAGAGACGTGCCTTTGTATATTTTGAATGATTTCTCAAAATTTGTAAACAAAATTGTAATGTTTTAGTATACGAAGCAACCGAATATAAATCATGTGATTGGTCACACTGGTAAATGCCCTTAAAATTTAAAATTATTATGGACTGTATGATAGCATCGAGAAAATATATTTATAAGAAAAAAAAGATGAACATTTTTTTAAGCTCCTAAGGCTTAATAAAATATGGCGTGATTTTCGTCACTCACATACAAATTGCATAATTGCAAAGAAACTGATATCTTCCAATTTTTTGGGTTTCAAATATTTGTTCTATTTATCACGCGAGCACACAATTTTAGTTATCTTAAGTAATAAATCAAATATTAACAAATGTATGGATTTCCTTTGCCTTTAAAATTATTTGTAACTGAAAATATCCTGCATATCAACGTTAAACAAAAGAAAAATTAATACTAATAATATATTTCAACAAAAGTTGCATTTTTAATTGAGACAGACTTTTTAGTCAATAAAAGAAAAAGATTTCATCCCAAATATTGAATTTTCAAGATTAATTTTATAATGAAAAAGCGAATTCTTCAAAAAATAAATCAAGTTTTGACCAAATAGTTGAATTTTTAATCAAGACAGATTTTTTATATAATAAAAAGAAGATTTCATCAGAAATGTTGAATTTTCAAGGTAAAAGAAGAGCTTCCTACCAAAAAATTGAATTTTTAAATAATTAATTAAATTATGAACCAAAAAAGACTAATTTTATACTAAAAAAATGAATTCTCAACAAATTAAATCAATTTTTAACCAAATAGTTGAATTTTCAAACTAAAAAAGATCCAATTTAACCCAAAATGGAATAGTTAGATTTTCATTTCAAGAATTATTTTTCATTTTCATAAAAGATATTTTCTACAAACCAATTTTTTTTTTCAAAATAGATGATTTTTCTACCAAATACGTAAACTTAAAATAAAATAAAAAATAAAAAAATAGCTTCTACAAAACTTTTAAAGTTTCAACAAAAAAGTTGATTTTCAACCAACCAGTTCAGTTTCCAACAAAAGAGTTAAATTTTCAATTAAGAAAAATTAATTTTAACAAAAAAAAAACGAATTCTCAACAAAATAAATCAATTTTTAACCAAATAGTTAAATTTTAAATCAAGAAGATTAGGTTTTTTTTTTTTAACAAAAAGGGCGAATTTTCATAGATTTTCTACCAAATAATTGAATTTTTAAACTAAAGAAGATTCAATTTAACCCAAAATGGAATATTTATATTTTCATTAAAAAACGAATTTTTGTTTTAATAAAAGATATTTTCCACAAAACTGTTGAATTTTTTTCAAAATAGTTAATCATTCTACCAAAGTCGTAAACATTCCAAACCAAAAAAACAACATTTTTTTACAAAACTTTTTAATTTTCAAAACAAAATTCAATTTTTAACCAACCAGTTCCGTTTCCAACCAAAGAGTTAAATTTTCAGTTAAGAAAAATTAATTTTTAAAACAAAACGAAACAAAAATTTTCAACAAAATAAATCAATTTTTAACGAAATAGTTAAATTTTCAATCAAGAATATTAAGTTTTTTTTTTAACAGAAAGGGCAAATTTCAGAAATTTTCAACCAAATAGTTGAATTTTTAAGCCAAAAAAGAAACAATTTAACCAAAAATGGAATATTTAGATTTTCATTTTGAAAACGAATATTTATTTTAATAAAAGATATTTTCCACGAAACATTAAAATTTTTTTCAAAATAGTTTCTTTCTCTACCAAAGTCGTAAACATTTGAACAAAAAAAAAAAAATAATAATTTGTCACAAGACTTTCGAATTTTCAACGAAAAGGTTAATTTTCAACCAATTAGTTGAATTCCCAAACAAAAACTTAAATTTTCAGTTGAGAAAAATTAATTTTTAAACAAACAAGAAAAATTCTCAACAAAATAAATCAATTTTCTACCAAATAATTGAATTTTCAATCAAGAAGCTTAATTTTTTACCAAAAAGGGCAAATTTTTATAAATTATCAACGAAATAGTTGAATTTTTGATCAAGACAGATTTTTTATTTATTAAAAAAAAGATTTCATCCAAAATGTTGAATTTTCAAGAGATAAAGAGGAGCTGCCTACAAAAATATTGAATTTTTTACCAAAAAATTAAATTATAAACTAAAAAGAATAATTTTATACTGAAAAAACGAATTCTCAACCAAATGAATCAATTTTTAACCAAGTAGTCAAATTTTCAATCAAGAAGATTAAGTTGTTTTTTCATCAAAAAGGGCCAAAATGTTGAATTGTCAAACCAAAAAGACTAATTTTCTACAAAACGTTTCAATTTTTACCAGAAAAGTTATTTTTAACAAAAAAGTTATTTTTCAACAAAAAAGTTAGTTTTCAATCACCCAGTTTAATTTTGAACAAAATAGTTAAATTTTCAGTTGAAAAAAAAACTTTCAACAAAAACAAAATGAATTTCCAACAAAAAAGTTTAATTTCAAACTAGAGATAAATGTTAAACTAAAATTATGAATCTCTAACCAAAAAAATTAAATTTGAAGAAAGTAGTTCTACTTTGAACCCATGAGTTGAATTTTTAATCTAGAAAAATTAATTTTCGAAACAGGTAAAAGTTTATATTTCAAGCAAAAAATATTACCAAAGAGCTGCATTTATACCCAAAAAATTTATTTTCTACCAAAAAAGTAAAATTTGTCACAAAATAGATGTATTTTCAAAAAAATAATTTAATTCTTAAACAAAAGACTAATTTTTTCCTCAAAAATACAAATTGTCAACAAAATTCATAAATTTTTAATCAAATATTTGCATTTTCAACCAAATGCCTAAATTTTTAACAAAAGAATTAATTTGCTTATAAAAAAGTTGAATTTTTAACAAAATAAATACATTTTTATGCAAATTGTTAATTTCTTAACCAAGAGGAATAACTTTCACGAAAAATGTAGATTTTTGAACAAAATACATGAATTTTCAAACGATAAATTTAATTATCAATCAAAAAGATTAATTTTCTTTTGGAAAAGACGAATTTTTAGCGAAATACATCATTTTTGAAACAGATAATTGTATTTTCAACCAAGAAGAATTATTTTCTAACAAAAAAGTATAATTTTTATTAGAATGGATGAATTTTCAAAGAGATAGTTAAATTTTGAACAGAAAATTAATTTAAAAAAAAGGTATTATCAAGATACATACATTTTTCAACAAATAATTGAATTTTCAACAAAATGGTTTATTTTCAACTAAAGAGATAAATTTTACAATGAATGAGTTAAATTTTCATCCAAAACTGTTAATTTTCTTCTGAAAAGAAGAATTTTCAACAAAGTGCAAACATTTTTTAACTTAATTGTTTAATTTTTAACCTAGGTGATCAATTTTCTATCCTAAACGTATAATTTTTAACAAAATACATACATTTTCAACTAAATAGTTAGTTTCTGCACCAAAAAGATTAATTCTCTTCAAAAAAGACAAATTATCAACAAAATACATCAATTTTTACCCAAATAGTTGAATTTTGAAACAAGAAGATTAATTTTCCATCGGAAAAGTATAATTTAAAAAAATGCATGAATTTTTAGCCAAATATTTAAATTTTTAACCACGAGGATTAACTTTATATTGAAAAATTTTAATTTTTAACAAAATACGTGAATTTTCAAACAGATACTCAAATTTTTAACAAATTGCAATAATTTATACTGGAAAAGTATAATTTTCGGCAAAATACATGCATTTTTATACAAAAAATTGATTTATTAATAAAAAGATGAAACAGTTAATATTTGAACCACAAAAAAATTTTTATTTCCGAATTAGAAACAGTTAAATTTGGCCAGAAAATACTAATGTTTAAAAACTCCTTGAATACTAAACTGAAACAAATTAATTTTGAAACAAATACAAGAGTTTTCAACAAAAAACATAAATTTTTTATTAAAATGTTCAATTTTCTCTAAAAAAAAAATATCAACAAAATACATAAACTGGTAACCAAATAGTTAATTTTGAACCACAAATAGATTAGTTAAACTTCATTAAGAAACAGTAATTTTTGGCCTCGAAAAATACGTATTTTTCTACAAAATATCTTAATTTTGAACCAGAAAATTTAACTATAAATTGGTTAAAAATTTAACTATTTAAAAAAAAATTGGTTTTTTTTTTCAAGATAATTTATTGAACTAAAAATGTAAGATTTCGATTTGTATTTCAAAATTGGTACTTTTCCTTTTACTTAAAAAATGCATGATTTTTGATAAAAATTCATCTCTTTCGTTGAAAATTTTTTACTATTTTATTGCCCTTTAGTCTTTTTACATTGAAAATTAATTTTTTTTCACTGCATTTATTTTGTTGAAAATTTTACTCTGGTTGGAAATTTAACTATTTTATTGAAAATTGTTTTTTTGTTGTTTTTTTTTTTGAAACATAAACTATTAAATTTTTCGTTGAAAATTCATCTTTTTTTTGAAAAATTATATTGTCTGGTATGAAAGTCAATTTTTTTTCAAAACATTCGACTTTTTGGCTAAAAAATTTAACTAATTGATTGAAAATCTAATTATTTTGTTAAATATTTATCGGAAATTATTTTATTTGTATCATTAACAAGACAAATTTTTAGCAAAAAAATGCATTACCAAAAAAATTGTTAATTTTTCAACCAACGAGGTGGATTTTTAATTTAAAAATTATTTCTTAACAAAGTAGTTCAACTTTAAACCAAGTAGTTAAATTTCCAATCCGGAAAATTAGTTCTTTACCAAAAAAAGACGAATTTACAACAAAATAAATAGATTTTCATTCAAATTGTTAAATTTACAACTAAAAACGATCATTTTCAACCAAAAATAAAATAGGTAAATTTTCATTAAAGAAAATTAAATTTTTAACGAAAAAATCAAATTCTCAATAGAATAGTAAAATCTTCAATAAATAAAATACATTTTTGTTTCCTGATTCGTAATCTACGGGTAAATCGCATTGAAAAACGTACGTTTGCTTTTGTTGTAATAATTAGGTAAACATCTCCGTTATTCAAATTTTTAAGTACATCATTGCCATTTGCAATGTCATTTTTTATAAATCATTTGTATCTCACGTCTTAATTTTCTGTATAAAAGTACATAAAAAGATTAAATTTAGATACATTTTCTGTCTAAGAAAATAAATTCCACAGTTGAAATAACATTTTATATTTTATATTTTATATTTTATATTTTATATTATCGTGAGATAAAGTGCAAAGTCGTTACAATGAAAGTTGCACACACTAAATTATTATTCTTTATATTTCCCACAATGATTAGATGCAAACATGCACTTTTGACTGCAACAGGAGAATCCGTTGCGTGGCGTTCCTTGAGTGATGCTCATTCCAAATCAAATTTCTGTGCTCAATGACAGCTAGATCATCGAGACCAAGAGAGGCTACTTCCTCGTAGAGGGTCGAGTAGGAAGTCCTATGGTATCGATACCGGGATCGATATAGAAAGTGCATTGGTCCCACGCTATCCCCACTTATTAGCTGATGGCGCGCGCAATCGATCGTATGATCGAATGATTTTGTTAATCATCCCTTAGCTCTACCTGGTTGTCCACTTTGAGTCAGAGCTGTATCAATATAAATATTCGCCCATAGCTTTATGATTTAATTTTAAATATGAAAATAGAGCGGACCGCCTCAACATAATCTTTGTACTGAACTGTGCGTGCGAAAATAAACATAGAAAGCGGAACGATTAGCGTATTGACCCTAGAAGAAATCGGGGAAACTCTGGTAGGCATCTTACATCTTTCTATAGATAGAAAAGAGTTTCATTTTATTCCTTTATGAAAATATTTTTTGATGAAAATTGTGGTAGGTTTATCCACGCTGAGAAATAACTAATTACTTTTTTGAAAATAATATTGGTAAAAAAATACGTTTGTAAATAAGAAAGGAATTAGTAACAAGATACACTTTTTTTAAATAACAGTAACTAGTTTTGATAGATGAACAATTTATTGTCAATAAAAAATTCGTTCTCGATCACAACATGAGCAATTTCGTCGATACAATCTTGTCGTTCGGGATTGGAGACTTACTTTGGCCTCTAAGAATAGAAAAGAAATAAGAAAATTATACATTTTTCGATAATAACATTTTTTTGATGAGGAAAAGCTTTTACATCGGACTGTGCAAAGTACCAGAGTAAAACTTCGAATTTTTAGTGAAATTTACGATACAAGTCGTGATCATTTCAGTAATAATATTTAGGCTTGTTATAAATGAATCTGTCATTCCACACGATTTGTATTTGCTTATCAAACGCATTAATACGTATTATACATTATACGTTTCATTACACGTTTCATCATACTTTGCATTATATGTTTCAATAAAATTAATTTCAAATGTTTACTGAAAAACTCCAAAAATTAAACATTTTTACATGAAGCTTTTAAAATTCTTTGCCACAAAGTAAAGCGGCTGAAGTTCCGGATATCGCAAGGCCAACATTCAGCTTCTTGAACTTCTTTAATTCCAGCCAAGACATCATTATCCATGAATCTCTCTACGTTATCCAAGAGAGTATTTCTTGTTTTCTCTTCATTGTTTTCCGCTGTTGAGGGAACCTATTTGATTTTTTGCATCAACTTGTTGAAATTCAGGGCATCAGCAGAAAATGGATGAAGACCATTTGCTCTGAAGGCACCCTCCATTAGTTCCGGAAGATTCAAGGCACCGAGGGCTTTTTTGAGGAGTGGTCCAGAATCCTCCCGGCGAAGTTTCCGCTGATTATCGAATCGCCAATCGGCCACCACTTTCCTCCAACAGCTTTTCAGCACACGGAAGAATCCCACATCAAATGGGTTGCATTTGGGTAGAATGCAGTTACATACAAAATTTGGCGACATGGAATGTGAAATACAAAGAGCGCCCATCCGCATATAGGACAACTTGTGAATCAATGTTGTTCTTTGTTAGCCAATGCTCGAATACATTTGCGATGTATTCGAAATAGGTATCGGCTTTCATGCAACCAGTATCCGATTTTCCTATGCTCCGACCTTTTGGGACATTTTGGACGATGCCATAGGGAAGCCGCTCGTAGGAAACACTATTATTGGCAGAGCTAATTGGCCAATTGCTGCATTCAAATTGAAAAGAAATGTGAGGCATTCTTTCGCGTCGCTTTGCGTGAAATTGCAAACAGCCCTGTCTCCTTTTTACAATAACGCGTTCTCCTTTGGGCAATAAATAAACAGCGCTCTCGTTGAGATTGAAGACACGACCTGGATCGATGTATCACAAATTTTTCAAGGTTAAATGATCTCCAGCTATGTCGAACCAAACTCGTACATCTGATTTCGTCACCGCGGCCCATTCGATCGTCAAATCATTTGCGATTCTGCTGGAGAGGTCTGTGTTTCTGCGCAGGAACGCTTCGTACCAGTGACGTCCTGGCACATCGTTTTTAAATGAAGTCGGTCGGTGTCTCTTGATCACGTGGTCAACGCTGGATAGCAATTGGCTCTTGGTGACTGAATATCCGCGTTTGCTAAGATAAAGTATCTACTTAACCAAATAAGACTCGTCTTCAAGAGCAAGGAATGATGGAGGTCCAACGGATTTTGAGACTGAGTAAAGGGCGTTTCCAGATCATACGGCTGATATCACTGATTTTGAGGCCTTTGTTCTTCATGCTTGTATTCAGTTTGCTCGACATTCTCTGAAAGTGTACGATTGAAAATTTTCGTTCTTGGTGAAATAATTTATTAAATGATTAATTCTAGTTAGTAGCTTATTTTGAAAAAATGCTTATTTTTGTTATTTTAATATCTGGACAGCTTTTTTATTCTAATATTGTTAGTCAAATACTGTTATATTTGAATCAGTAATGTTTTTTTCATCTCCAATTAAATATTGTCAATATTTGAGAAACTTACATGTATAACTGATAATTTTAAAATTGTTGAATATTAAACATCTAAATTGCCTTTAAAAAACATCCTCAAATTAAGTGAAGAACATTTTATGCTCTAATTTCAATCTCAAAAAGAAAAAGGTTTCTTTCTGTGTGTTAAAAATGAGATTATTACTTTTTATTTTTGAATTTTAATCGACATTGAGAAAGCTAACTTGTCTTGTAAGACAGGAGGTCTAAAAAAATGGTTTTATAATTATACTTTCGAAGATCGCAATATTAATTTATAATTTATTGTTAAAGAGAGAGATTTTCTTATCGCCTCTCACAAAATTTTTAAAAATGATTCGATTTTATTAAATAAAAGCTTGTTTTTTTGAAAAAGATGATCTAAAATTTTTATACATTCAATTTTTGAAAATTAATTAATCAATAAATAATGTACATAATTAATAAACATTATTTATTATGTACCGCAAAAATACATTCATTAATTAATCAATGTCGTATATTTTTGTACGTTTCATATTTTCTTCATGAGGCTATGATGAAACATTTTGTATGTCTCTATTTTATGTTAATGAAATATAAACATAATTATCTCAGAAGGATAATCTTGACGCCTACAATCAATAAGATAATGATTAGGTTACCATATACACATACTCTGATGAAACTCCAGAATATTCTCTAGACACACCGTCAACTAAATTCTTCGATAACGCATTAATCAGGTTTCCCCCTCATTACAAGTAATGGGGATCGTTCGTACTATGGTATTTACCTTGATGTTCATCCTTAATCATATTGGTGAGTATAATACTATAATATATTTATAATTTTAAACACATATTTCAGGTAATGCAAATGAAAATTTGTCTGACGTAATCCATATTCTATTCAAAAAGCACTTCATCACCGTCCAACGTTTCAGAAACGTGCTTCGCGAGCAAAAGAAATTTTTCTCTATATTTTCAGAACCTAATGATATCTTTCATTCAATCCTTTTTATTATAATTTCTTCCTGTTGTGTATGATATTGTGCTGAACGTTTAAGTTGCAATTTGAACTACATACGTTTTTGCATATTGCAATAAATTAAAATTATCTACTTTTAAAAGTGGTCTACTTTTGCAATAGTTTTCCCTACTTTACAAACCATGTAATCCTCTGTTTGTTATTGCAGTGTTAAGTTCACAGTTTGACTGCTTACCTAATGGGGAACCTATTCCTTGTAGCGCACGATATTCTTCTTCTTCTAACATACAAGATTCTCCTGCCAGGTCTGTTTCTCCAGCCAGACCCCATTCTCCTGCTACGTCTCTTCCTCCTGTAGAGCCTCCTCTTCGTGCCAGGTCCAGGTGTCCTCCTGCCTATACCAGATGCACGGTTCCACCAGCCAGGCTTATTGTTGCTTCTGACGGAAGTATATATGGATATGACCAACTTGAATTTATTCGGCTTACTCCCAATGAGAATGCGCACCAGCTATTCGAGCTTCGGAGACACACTTTTCCTGCGGATAATCCTATTAAAATACTTGCAAGGCCGGGTGCCTATTGGCCCATATCAACCAAAGAACAAATTGTATTATCAACATGCGGTGGTGACATCTTTGCTATATTGAAGAGTAGTAAGTTTCTTGCAGGAATATATATGCGTAGACGTCGAGATAAACATCCAAAACGGGCAAAAATGAACATAGAAAGCGGCAGGATTACCCTATTGACACAGGATGAAATCGATGAAGTTCCAGTAGGTTCCTCACGCCCAATATTATTAAAGTTTAGAGTATATCATGTGATCCACTCTCTTCCACAGCATTAATTCAATCAAAAAATAATGTTAAGCTAAAATATAAAATTGTTTGTGATCCGATGCTGTCTCAAAATATTACAAGTAACTTGTAATTACAAAAAAAATTAAAAAGTCAATGTATTATGGTTTACGAGTCTTAAATCTTTCATCAGTGCCCCAGAAAGTCTTTTTCGTTAACAATTATAAATAACAGTAGCTATGAATACCTCAGGTTTTTAGTTACCTCAGAAATACATATTCAAGTCCTTTAAGAGCAATTTATAAATTTTATTGCTTTTGCGACGATTCTTTAATTTTCACCGTACCAATGGATGAAAAAGTCGCAATGATAACTTTTTTTCTAAAAATCAAAACATTCATTGTAAAACACTATTTCATTTCGCGCTAAGTTCTACGTCAATACGTGGAGAATCATAAAATACACGTTATTCTCATATTTATTTTTTTTTATTTCATAAACTAATTTGATAAAGAATTTGACAAATAATTTTATTAGAGATTCCGAAAATTTTCCTATTGCTAAAACTGCTTCGTTTTAATGTAGAAATGACATTCAATCACAAAATTGATTAAAAAGTGTACTTTAATATATATACGAAGTAATTGTGATTTTAAACATAACCTACTAAGTTAATCTCCACATTTTTGCTATATGAATATATAACTAACTGTGTGACAATGATGCAGAGAAAGTTTTGAATGGAAACCAAATAAGTTATTAACGGTTTTTTTGTTCAAACATGGAAATTGCATTTCGTATAAACTTCAAGTAGATTTCAAAGATTTCAAAGAGATTAAAAGGTGCAAATTTTTAGATGAAATTTCATAGAAAGGTGTGATATTATTTATAATTGTGTAAACTTTCATTATCTGTCATACGGAAAAGGTGTGATCAGTTACACATATTGGTGCAAGTTCGTGATTCTCAGCGACAGAAAGTAAGTAAAAATTTCCTTTTCTTGAATTCAAGCGTTTTTTGTACATAGACGTTAATTCAACACAACTACCCGTAACATAATTTCAAATATTGTAGTTCTCAAAGCTGAGAAGTTTCCTCTAAGTATTCAATATATTCTAACAGAATTTTCAAATATTAACATTTTAATTGAATTTAAAAAGAAAAGTCATAAGTGAACACTATATTGAACCCGACTCCAAAATCATTCATAAGAAGGCTGCGTAAGGAAGCCATCCCAACAGAAAACCTCCTAAATGAAAGCACCAGCACAAGAGACAGAAAGTGCGTCCTCCGGAAGTTCAAGTTCGCCATCAGAGCAGCCTGCACCTATGCCAGTATCGCCTGAAAGCAACGAATTTCTTTTTGCGATTACTTCCTCCATCTTCGAGGCAGAAAATCGAGAAAATGCTATAGGAGAGCTGAAAGAGCTAAAGAAACAAATAGCTGAGGGTTTGAAGAACTTGGAGAGGAGGATACACCGATTGAAAACGGGGAACGGGTCGAGCGTCCTGAGGAGCTGGAAGAGCTTCTCTAGGAGAATATTGAACACATGGAAATTCAAGAACGGGTCGATCCTTATTTGGAATCCAGGAAAAATGAGGATGCTGAGGATGCGCAGAATCTACGAGAAGAATACAAGCGGATACGTGAAGTATATGACATGGTTTGTAGGACTAATGAAATACTAAGGGAGCAAAGTAAAGAGCGGCTTCTGAAATTTTTTGAGGGCAAAAAGCAAGACGCTTTGTGGAAGAAATCTTGTCACATTTACAAAGCAAGATGCCAGTATGCTGAAGTCAAATTGAATTTTGTTTTCTCAAAAAATTAAGAAATCATTGACAGACTCAAATCTGTCTTCACTCCGAGACAAATAAAAGGTTTGATGAATCCTGGTAAGCGGATGAGGTGGTGCAAGAGGATATTGTAGGTGCAGTTTTCATTCGCTCCCTTAGCACAAAAACGTAGGAATATTCCAGAAAAGTTGTCAAAATTCTATTACTTGGGCTCTCAACATTCAGACGATGGATCAGCAAGTTTGATGTGGATTCAGGCGTATTAGTTAATGTTTTGAGAGTAATGAAAAGGAAAGGTGAAAAATGAGTCAAGGAGATAAGGTTGCCATAGTAAGCTTTAACGAAGTGCATCTATCACTTCTCTTTTTCATTGAAAAAAAGCAACATATCTTAGGGCCGCACAGGGCATGTCAGACTGTCATAGCTCGGGGTTTATTTACGAAGTGGAAACAAGTAATTTACGCAGACTTTAATGAACTCATGACTAAAGAAGTCTTATCAGATTTGATTAGACAGCTAGAAGAAAACGGGTATACAGTTGTTGTAGTAACTCCAGACACGTATGCTTTTAATACGAAGTTATGTAAGGAACTTGGCAATGACACAGGCGAAAAAGACCAAGTTTATTTCCATCATCCTACAAATGAGCAGATTCAAGTTAATGTTCTTCCAGATGTTTCTTATCTGATAAAGCTAACAAGGAATCACCTTCTTGGTACTTTTTTTAATTTTAACGGCAAAAAACGAGTAAGCAATATCTGGAAAAATTACTAGTCAATAATAGCAACGATTTGAAATGTGAATTTAATTTAACTCGTAAACTTTTTTCTTGTCAGGGTAATGCACGGCAAAAAGTAAAGCTGGTATCGCAAGTTTTTTCAAACAAAAATGCGAAAGCATTCACTTTCTGCTTGGGGCAAATTAAATTAAATGATAGTAATTTTCAAATTTTTCTGGGTTGTGAATAAACTAGTAGAGTCTTTCAACTTTTTAATGATTGGTTTGATTTGCTCAATTTAAGGGAAAAGTACAACCGCAATGGGGCTCAAGGTTTTGGTGGTTGATTTAAAAAACAAATGGATATTCTACATCGACTGTCGTATTATGTCACCCAAATGAGAGTGGGAGGACGAGCCTCATTGCTTCCTCTCAAAAAGGGAATACACTTAGTCTGCCTTGCCTTGCAGAGTTCGTTCAAAAATCTTCAAGAAATCTTTGGCATTGACGATATACTGACAAATCTATTAAAACAGGATGTCTTGGAGAATTTTTGTTCGTTCATTCGTGGTGTTGGAAGAGGCCACGATCATCCAACATCTTTGGAAGTATTAAACCGTTGGCGACGGTTCATCCTTGGTAATCACGCCATGGAGGCACTTTCCGATTGTTGTAACACTGAAAGAGATATAAACGAAGAAAGTCTCATCAATGCATCGGATTCACAAGATGAGGCAAGGGTATAGAAGAGTACTTCCACGTCTGCGACAAACGCGGATAAGAATGTGAAATTAGATGTAGAAGAAAGTCTTCTAGTCAATGCCTCGGATTTATTTGAGAATGCCGACATTTGTGATAGCTCCGATACGTTAGAGCCTGATAATGACTTTGTCGACATTAGTAGTTTGTATCTCATCCACTGTATGAAAGAAAAAGTAATAATGCAAGAAGTCTGCAAAAAACCCTGGCTTTGAAAGTAAGCGAAGGAGAAGAAGTAGAGGACCCATTTTTTCAGAGTTTGCCCAATTCTGATGAATTTAAAACGCAAGTGAGTGAAGAAGAGGAGGATGAGCCGGATTCAGGTTAGGTATCAATAAAATCGGTTTTCTCGCATGTCTGCAAAATACATGTATTAAAACAAAAACCTTCTTCGTACAGCGACGCATTACGTTTTAACGTGAGACGCTCCCGCATGTTTCTTATCAACAGTTTCTCATTTTACGCATAATGGTATGTCAAAAGTACATTGCATATTATGTGCCAGAGAAAAATTAAATGTGGTTATTTTATGATTTTATTCACATTGCAGTGACATTTCCAAACACAGTTACTCCGACGGGTGAGGAAATGTGTCTTCTGGAGTCTTTGGAAATGACACTGGCTGCCGAAAAAATAGCAGACGAGGGGCTTAAATATATTGCCGGATATGTCGCTTGGCGATTATACTTCTTTGCTACCACAAAAGCACCCAGGAGAATGGATTGACCACTTGTCACACTGATATTTGAAGGCTTCGACTGACAAAATGGTGACAGCTGCACAAGTAATGACTGAGGAGTTTGAAAACTACCACAGAGCAACGTTTTCAAAAGACCCAAAGATTTTCGAAACTGTCAATTTAAAAACGAGCACAAGATTGGCAGAGAAAATCGACATGAAAGCTTTACTTTGTTTAGCACGTACGAGAACGTACATATTACTACGCAATCTCAACGAACAATTGTCAACTGAGCAGAAGAAGAAGAGGGACGCGAATAAAATGGTAAAAGTGACGAATATTAGGTAATTAGATGATTTTATTTTTCAGAGAGCACCCTGCAAACAAAAATTGACACATGTAAACTATTTTATTTTGTAACTTCAATGAAGCTCATGTCAAAAAGTTAAATTTTTTACTACGATTGTGAGTATTTAACTAGAATACTTTAATTTATGAACTGAAATATAAATTTTTTACCAAAAAAAGACAAGGTTTCAACAATTTATATGAATTTTTAACGAAATAGTTATATTTTTGCATGAAAATATAAATTTTGTAACAAATGTTTTAATTCCCAACGAAGGAAGACAGGTTTTCACCCGAGAAATTAAATGTTTCACCAAAAAAGATCAGACTTTAACAAAAGTGGAATAGTTACATTTTCAACGAAGAAGATTGATTTCTATAGTTAATTGCCAACCTTATAGTTTAATTGTGAGTTGAAAAAATAATTTTTAACCGAACAGATAAATTTGCAACTAAAATTATGAATCTTCAACTCAAATAATGGAATTTTAAACAAAGAAGATTAACTTGCATCTACCAAGACGATTTTCGTATTAAAAAAGATCATTATTCAACCAAAAAAGGAATAGTTAACAAAACATAATTTTCAACAAAATAATTACACTTTCGAACAAAGTGATGAATTTTCAAGCGGAATGATGAATCATCAAATTTTAAACAAAAAAGATGAATTTTCAACTGGAATAGTGCATCTTTAAGTAGAATAATTTAATTTCCAACAAAAAAGATGAATTTTCAACTAGAATGGTGAATCTTCAAGTAGACTAATTGAATTTTCAACCAAAAAGGTGAATTTTTAATTACGAAGGTTTATTCGCATAAAAGACACGGGGATGGGCGGTTCCATCAATTAAATTTTGATCTTTTTTCTTCCACCGGGAGGTTACCAAACTCGCGAAAAAATCGCCTATTCATGGAAATTCAAATTATGAATTTTTCTCAATTATTCTCTTCCTATCGTGAAGTCTACTTTGTGAATTGCTTTGAACTGCAAACATTGTAATACTCACACAATTAATATAGTCTTACCCTGAAATAGCATAGAAGTAAAAAAATCTTCCAAGCTTATATCATTCTAAATTATACGTTGCAAAGCTTGTATGTTTATTTAATTATTATATATTGTAAATTCATTATTCTATACTAATATGAGTTGTGAATATGTTTCATTGTGTGCAATGAGAGGCTTTTCTGCAACATTTGTATGCAAACAAACTTCCTTTCTACTTTTAGGCAATGGTACATCATTTCATTCGCGTTAAAAGGCAAAATTCTTCGTGTGCATTGAGAGATTATGTTGTCGATATTTCTTCTACATTACAAGGATAAGAAGTTATATATTGCTCAATATTTTATATTATCTATGGCACAAATTACATTAGTTTCAAACTAATTTCATTGATTAATACATTGTAAAATTTCTTTATCTTTTACTTGAAATCTTCGCTCATGGAATTTACGTCATTTCAAATTACTTCATTCTCGCGCGCTCACATATCCAATATGGCTGGCTGTGGAAGAGTTGCTTCCCCTCGGTTAACTTTCTTTTTAGTTGCGCGTGGTTAGACCATGTATTCTTTGATCATGCCTTTTTCCATATATCTGGAAAAATACCACATTGTAGGGATGCATTATAAATCTCCAATAATATTAAAAAATAACTAGTACAGCTAACTGGGTCATTTTTATCGAGATTCCATCCATACCGATCGCATTAGAATTACCTTCTGTCACTTTCTTAAGGAAAGTCTCAGCAGTAATGTCAGAAAAAATTAAATCTTATTCATCGAATTTTTTCATAGGTGAATTGGAAGAGGAAGTTGAAAATTGTGTTGCAATGGGTTTCAACACAAATGTTGTGAAGAAATCACTAGTAGAGCAGTTTTGATCAGGGAATTCCTGCCTGAATGGAATTATACGCAAGCGCCTGAGAAGACGATAAATGTTTTCTTTTTTGTTTCTATTTCCGATTCGTTAGAGTTAAATTGGCTGTGAGAGTCCCTAATTTTCGTGTGAACAAGATGCCGAAGGTTGCGTGATTCCGTTACTTTTTCTCTGATTTCTGCCGTTATCCATGGGGCCGTTTACCTTCGAGAACGTGGTACATATAAAGGCGCAAATTCATTAAATGCATCAGTCAAAATGGCAATTAGATCATGAAACTCTTGTTCATTGATTCGTGTAAGATTTCAAGTCAGTGTAGGAGTAGGATCAGGTGGGTGATTACTGGATATTTGGTACTCAATGTTAATAAGATCATGATTAGATAAGAACGGAATTCCATGCCGTGAGTAGGATAGTACTTTGTCGTAATCATCTACAATAATTGAGTCCACGTGTGTACTAGTGAAACTATAGTGATGAGTGGAATCATGTGGCACTATATAGAGTCCAGCAGAGTAAACGACAGATTTCAAATGTTCAATTAGGTTAGTATTCGAACTTAATTTAGAGTTTCAATCTCTTGTAAGTATTATACTATTATAATTTGGAGTAAGTGTAAATATTCCTGCATCAAGTTTCACTATAGTTAGCGTTAGGAGATTTGTAGATTTGATTATTATTAAGAAATAGTAACTATTTCAAGTCACTGAGTGTCAAGAATATCCGAACAGCAAAAACGAGATTCATTTGTTAAAAGGGAATTAAGTAAGAATGATTTAAATTCAATTCAATAGTGAATTTTCATTTAATCAAATTGATAATATTCAGATCATCCTATACTAAAAAAATCAAACGCAAGACTGTCTAACGTGAGGACAGGCAAATTAAATTCATAAGGGGACTTTTATTTTTTAAATTTGAGACAGGACTAAATTTTTCAATCCTATGTGGCTCTATGTACATGCACCAATTTATGACCAATCAATTTATTGTAAATTACCCAATCATTCTTCGGGACTAATTTAATTTTGGGCACCAGATACTGCTAGGTCGATTCAAAATTCTGTATGATCGAAATTGAAAATGATTTTCAAAACCAAAATAAAATTCGCAATTTAAAAGAAAAATGGAATTGTAATTCAAAATAGTGAACCAGAAATTAATAGATATGGTAGGTCATCCCGTCTCTTGGCAAATGCTAGAGGGGCTGGTTCTTTAAATAAGAAAAATAGATCTCGTTGAGGTAAATCTAAAGTTATAAATTCAATTAATTATTTTCAAATTACAAAAGAATTATTTTATTGCATCATTAAAACATTACTTAGCTAAAGGTTAAAAATTGTATTAAATTATATTACAATACACTTCTGGAGGATAGAGGGACGAAATTCTAAAATAAATTCAGGGGAACATAGAATACTTTCCGCATTTCAATATTATTGGAAAACCAATGAACGAATGTATGACTACAAGATAGGATAAAACTTAAATGTGAGTATTTAAGTGTTGGTCTAGAAATAATTCTTTTCACAGTTATTCACTTAATCTTTATATGAAAAACCAATCTGGCTACTAAAATTCCATAACTTTAAAAAATCGTTGGTCATGTCTTCAAAACTTATCAGATAGCTTTAAAATGACGCCCACAAAATTTTCTAGCTGGTTTAAAAAATTTCCAAGGGAGCCTTAGACTTTATCGAATCCCTTGTGAAAAAATTGATTTTTTCAAGTCGCCTCAGTAGAGGCGCCTTTCTTTGGACCGTATTCTGAAATATAAATATAATTATCTCAGGAAGACAAGTTTTACACATATAATCAATGAGATAACGATTGAGATACCATATATATGTACTCTTACGAAACACTAGAATATTCTTTAGATATACTCTTAACGAAATTCTTCGATAACGCATTAATCAGGTTTTCCCCTCATTGCTAAAAATGGGAATCTTTCATACTCTGGGCTTCACCTTGATGATCGTCCTTAATTCTATTGGTAAATATAACACGATTATATATATAAAATCATATACTATACTATTATTATTATTATACTATTATTCTCTGGCCACCCATCTGGAGGTCGTGAGACGTTAGTGTGGGTGTGATTTACCGCGGTTCTACTCAGAGCCGGACATAATCCGCATCTTATCTCAGCTGGTATTCTTTATCCCCGTCCGAAGTTTAAAAAACGTGGACCACTTCCGAAAAAGAATTCCCCTTCGTTTTCTTGAAACTTATAATATTTTTCAATTAAACCTTTTGAGTATCGACTAAGAAACTATATATCTGAAAAGCAGTTTCTTATTTTTGTCATTCAAAAAATTAGTAAAGAACGCACGTTTCATTAAGGATTCATGCTTGAACGATCGGAGAATCGTACTTACCGGTTACTCGATTCAAAGTTCCTTACTGTGATTTTTGAAAAAAAATTTAAAGTTTTGTTAGATATTGTGCCAAATGTTGTGGTGTAAGTTTATAGACCATACGTTTCTGCATATTCCAATAAATTAAAAAGATCTACAATTGAAAGTGGAATACTTTTTTGGTAATTTTCCCTGCTTAAAGAAAAATGTAATCCTCTGTTTCTTCTTGCAGAGTTAAGTTCAGAGTTCGAGTGCTTACCTAATGGCGAACCTATTCCTAATATTCCTCGTGACGGACAACATTCTTCTTCTGGCCGACAAAATTCTTCTTCTTCTGACATACAACAATCTTCTGCCAGATCTCTTCATTCTGTCGAGCCCGCCCTTCGTGTCAGGTCCAGGTCTCCTCCTGCCTATAACAGGTGCATGTCTGCATCTACCAGGCTGATTGCTGCTTCAAACAGTTGTATATATGGATTTGACCAACTTGAATTTATTCGACTTACTCCCTATAGAAATCTACGACGACAATTCGTACTTCGAAGATACACCTTTCCTGCGGATAATCCAATTAAAATACTTGCAAGACGGGGTACCTTTTGGCCCATATCAACCGAAGAACAAATTGTATTGTCAACAGTCGGTGGTGACGTCTTTGCAATATTGGAGAGTATTAATGTTTTTGCTGGAATATATATACGTGTTCCTCACGTTAAAAATTTAGTGCGAGCAAAAATAAACATGGTAAGCGGCGAGATTACCCAACTGACCAAAGATGAAATCAGGGAAACTCCAGTAGGCTCTAAATGCTCAATCATGTTCAGTTACAGAGTAGAGCATGTGAACCACAACCTTCCAAGCCATTAATTTAATTTCCAGAAAATGTTAAACGAAAATATAAAATTGTTTGTGATCCGAGGTTGTCTTAAAATGTTACAAGTAACTTGTGATTGAAATAATAATAAAAAGTCGATATCTTTTTTGAAAACAAATAAAAGTATTATATGTCTTTCCCTCACTAAATTATTTTTTGAGGATGATTATTATAGGTTTATCAGTGATGAGAAATAACTAGTTACTAGTAGTTATAAATAATTCAGTTCTTTTTGTTTTTTTTTTAAATGTAGATTCAAGTCCTTCAAGGACAATCTACACATTTTTTGTTTTTTTAACAATTTTATGCAAATGTTTGTGAACAACGAAGCTAAACAAATTCAAAATCTGGACAGTTCAACGCATCAAAAAATTGTCTTTTAAATCAAAATAGCTTAATACTGAGTTTTTCCTTATCAGTGAATTATAACGCTCAATACTAAGATTTTATAATTAGAAATTTTAAAAAACTTTCTATAAACTTCTTTACTAGCGTATTTGTATTATTATCTGTTACTAGCTTTAACTCTCAATTTAGTCTCAAGCTTTCAGCAAATCAGATGATTGAAAGGAATCCAAATATATTTTTGTAAAAATTGTTGCTTGTTGAATAGAAAATATTGTAGATATTTTTTTAAATGTATGAGGCATACAAAAATTGAACAGAAAAATATTTTAGAGTTATTCCATTAAATATTGCATCAATAATTTTTCATTCTCTGGAAGTATTTTGAATTTTGAAAAAAAAATTTTCTGTAAATACTAAACCTAATTTATAGAAGGGCTATTTAGATATTTTGTTATCAATTGATAAAATGTTGTATAAAACTCTTTATTCAGATTTTTCACACCAGCGATATTTCAGAATTTGGATTTCTAAATTTCAATTATTTTCGGGGGTTTTTCAAGTGTAAAGTGTGAAGAAAATCATAACTCTAGAAGAATAATAGCATGAAATAAAACTTATTAAACTCTGATTTTAAAAATCTTGTTACATGTATAATTGTATATTCTTGGCGTTATTCACGTTTCAATATAGCTAAATTTGGAACCGATTGATTTTGAAACTAGTTGTAAACAAATTCACGTAAAGAGCTTTCACGTAGCTGGTTTTATACTTTATAATTTTAAAAACATAAACTATTTCAAAATCTGTGATAACAAATTTGGAAAGACTTACAATTCTCAAAATTGTCGAAACTAGTTAAATAATTTATCAAATGAGTTATTCTAGTTAGTAAAATATGTTTGAAAAAGTCTTATTTTTCGTAATTTTATCCTTTTTATGGATGTTATTTTTGCGGGTCTGGAAATCTAAACAGGCTCTATAAATTGTTACAGATTTTTGTTTGCTGATCCGTAAGAGATAGGTTTTATCTGATATACCATTGTTATTCAAAATTTTCGAGCTGAATACGGTTATATCGTTCTATTTGCCAAACTTATCTCTACAATTGATAATTTAGATATTATTAAATTTTTCATGCCTTGAAATTGTCTAATATTACAATATAAAAATTGTTTACTTTCAAAAGCTATTAATTTGTGAATTTCTAAGCACTAAAAATAGTAGGATTTTTGAATTATTTTTGAATTGTAGTTGACATTCAGGAAGCTCAATTTTTTTGCTGAAGAGCAGGTCTCTGGATGAATAGATTTATAATTATACTTTCAAGAATTGCAATATTATGTTCGATGTTATTGTTAAAGAGAAACAATATTATTGTCAGTAAAAAAATTCTGAAATATGCAATTGTGTTACATCCCATTTTTTAAACTAAATTATTTAATGTCAAATATTATTATTTTGAAAATATTTTTTTTCACTTTAAAATTATTCTTTGATAACTTTAGGCAATGAAAATATATGTTTCAGAAATTTGATACGACAAAATTGTGATAGATTCTATTTCTTAAGAAAATAAACTTCTACGTATTTCATTGATCTTATCATTTTAGCGATAAGAGTAAGAAATAAAAGCAATAAAAATAAGAGATAAATTCAATAAGAATTACACGATAAGAATTAAAATATTGGCTTTTTTCACAAATTAGCCACCAATAATAGCCCATAATATACATAATAGCCCCAGACACGAGGCTACTTTGAGACATTTTTTATCTCCACCTGACTCTAATATGTTTTATACATATAATGATTAAGATAACGATCAAGATAACATACACATACTCTAAGAAGCACCATAATATTTTTTAGATACACTGTTAACTAAATTCTTTATCAAGGCAATAATCGGGTTTTCCCATCATTGCAAAAAACGGGGATCAACTAATAAACTGTATGCATATACCAATTTAGATAACGATTAAGATAAGATACACATACTGTATTGAAACATCAGAATATTTTCTAGATACACTGTTAGTCAAATTCTTTATTATCAATTCTCTCAACAGATACACATTATTTACTTCTATAATGATTTTCTACACTGACTTTCTACAATGATTTTTCCAGAATCGCAAAAAAATTATCAAAAATGTATTAGAAAACCCAATATAGGCCTATGATGAATTTCCTATGTTTTTTCGTGAGATTACCTTCATGAAAAAATAATTATGCTTTAAATAGAATAAAATAAGGCCGTGTATGTTCACCGAAATTTGGTGAAAAAAATCCTTGCGGTGATCCCAGGAAAACTGGGAAAGGCGGCTAAGTTTACCGGAATTACATGCAGCAGATTGTGAAGCTGACCTACAAAAGGATATTAAAGTTATAAACAGCGATAATGAAGAATCCGTAAAATCAATTGACTTTTTAATAATTAAAGATTCGATAGATGACACTGAAAAAAAGAGATACGTCACCAGGATAAATCTAAAAGAAGTTTCTTCCTGAAAATGAACTGGGAGTTCAGGTTAGTGAACTTTCTGAACAAATGCATCGGATGTTGGCCAGATCAACTGTGGACGATATTATTGATAATTTTGACGGTTTATCAAGTTTTCAATGGCCATCATTTTATTCTCAGTACAAAATCTGAAGTGAACAGTAAGTGTCAATAGCACAAAACACTTTAAAACATACAAGACACCAAAACAATTCACTCGCTGTCCCTAGCGAATCCTCCCCTGTTGGAAGTAGAAAGATTGAAAAAGATGGAAATTTGGGGATAAGAAGACATAGAACTATTCTATCTCTGTCAATGGGTCACTTTGGATCCCTTAAATGCTATCTTTTCCTATCCCCAATCTCAGTAATTTTCTATATCTTTCTCTACCTCTCGTGACCGAGGACCCTTATCTTTTTCTTCACTTCATTCTATCTCTTTAATATAAATTTGAATCATTGTCCACCTCTTTTTCTATCTTCCGCGATTGAGTACTCTTATCATTTTCTATTGCTAAAAATTCGGGAATTTAGTTTGACAAAGAGATAGAAAAAGATAGACGTTGATAGATGTAGTATAGAATGAAATAGAGAAGAGGAGGTTGAAAATGATAGATGGGAATTTAGATTAATAGAGACAGGAAAAGATTGACATGAGGAGATAAAGGATACGATGAGATAGAGAAGAGGGTATTAAAAAAGATAAACGTGAATTTAGATTGGCATAGAGATAGAAAGAGATGGACGCTGGTAGATGTAGGATAAGATGAGATAGAGAAGAGGGTTTTGAAAAAA
Source organism: Andricus grossulariae (assembly GCA_011634705.1). Lineage (NCBI taxonomy): Eukaryota > Metazoa > Arthropoda > Insecta > Hymenoptera > Cynipidae > Andricus > Andricus grossulariae. The sequence continues at coordinate 105,821,499 of JAABKJ010007545.1, read as the reverse complement.
ATAGACGCTGATAGATGCATGATACGATAAGATAGGGAAGAGGAGATTGAGAAAAGTTGACGGAAATTTATATTAACCAAGAGATAGAAAAATATTGACGTGGATAGATGAAGGATGGGATGAGATAGAGAAGAAGGTATTGAAAAAGATCGACGTTGATAGACGTAGGATAGGATAAAATAAGAAGAGGAGATAAAAAAAGACGGAAATTTAGACTGAGAGAGAGATAGTAAAAGATTGACGTGGATAAATGAAGAATAGATCAAGAATAGATGAAGGATACGATGATATAGAGTAGAGGGGATTAAATAAGATAGACGGAACTTTAGATTGACAGAAGAATAGAAAAAGATTGACGTGGATAGATAAAAGATAGGATGAGATAGAGAAGAGGGTATTAAAAAAGATAGAAGGGAATTTAGATTGACAGAGAGATAGAAAAATATTGACGTGGATATATAAAGTACACCATTCTGCCCCAGCGTTGAGGCAAAACGGGATATTTCGTTTTATTCGAAAAAAAACAGGAATAACTTTTCTTTTTTTTCTTCATTTTTTACTTAAATGCGAATTAAATTTATAAATCCTAACCAGAAAATCCAACTATTTTTTTTTAACTAAGTCTTTTTGGTTGAATAGTCTACTATTATATCGTTGGTCGAGAATTCATCTATTTTGGTTAACATTTTTATTATTTAGATGAAAATTTAATTATTCTGATGGAAATAAAACAATTTTGTTCAACATTCTTCCTATTTGGTTGATAATTAAAATATTTGGTTGAAAATTCGTCTTTTTGGGTTGAAAATTCATCTAATTGGTTGAAAATTAAATTTTTTGTTGAAGATTCAACAATTTGGTTGAAATTTCACCTCTTTGTCTAGAAATTCAATCTTTTTGGGTTAAAAAATGCAATTATTCGATTGAAAATTTGATTGTTTTAATGAAAATACAACAATTTCATTAAATAATTATCACTGATGGTTGCAAATTCAACTGTTTTGTTCAAAATTCGTTTTTTTGGGATAATATTGAACTATTTTGGCAGAAAATTCAGCTTTTGGTTGAACATTCAACTATTGGTTACAAAGTCACCTCTTTGGCTAGAAGTGTAATTATTTGTTGTTAAAAATGCAACTTTTGGGTTAGAAATTTAATTATTTTGATAAAAAAATTTTTTTTTATTAAATGGCCATCCTGTTTGGTTGCAAATTCAACTGTTTTGTTGAAAATTTGTCTTTTTGGAATGCCAATTCAACTATTCAGGAAGAAAATTCAACAATTTGATTCACAATTTTTTTCCTTCTTCACTGAAAAATCTTTCTTTGTTGATAATTCAACGTTCTTTATCAAAATTTGATCTTTTTTGGTTAAAAATGCAACTTTTTGGTTAAAAATTAATCTGTTTTGCTTCATGATTAAACTATTGTGTTGAAAATTCGTTTTGTTTTTGTTGAATATCAATTATTACATTTATCGTTGTAAATTAATTTTTTTGGTTGAAAATTATTATTTTTTAGTTGAAAATTCAACTACTTGGTTTAAAGTTGATCCCTTTGGTTAAAAATTTAAATATTTTATTGAAAATGAGTTCTTTTTTTTATTGGATTCAAGTGTTGTTGATCTAAAATTAAAATATTTTCTGGTTGAAACATGAACAATCCTCGTTGAGAATACACCTTTTTTTTATTAAAGATTTATCTCTTTGGTTGAAAATTCAACTATTTTGTTTTAAATTCGTTTTTTTTATTGAAAATTATCTTTCTTAACTGAAAATTTAACTATTCCAGTTTTAGTAGAAAATTGATCGTTTTTAGTCGAAAATTCACTTTTTTGGTAGAAATTTCATTTTTTGTGTGGTGAAGAATGCAACTATTCATTTGAAATTATTCTGTTTTGGCTGAGGATTTTACGATCGTTTTGTTGAAAAGTTTTTTCTTTTTTTAATTGCAAATTAATGTTTTTAACTGAAAATTTAACGATTCGATTTTTAGTTAAAAAATAATCATTTTTAGTTGAAAGTTCAATTATTTGGTTGAAAATTCATGTACTTTGTGGAAAAATGGACTTTTTTGGTAGTAAATTAATCTTTTTAGTAGAAAATTAAACTAATGTGTTAAAAATCAATCCATTTTGTCGAAAGTGTAATATTTTCACTGGAAATTCTAGAAATTTAAAGTGTTTCAAATTTAATTTAAATTAATTTTATTTAAAAGAATTTATTCCCTATTTTTCTGAAAAATTTCCTTATTTCCTCTATTTTTAGAGAAAATTTGTTAAAATAAAAATGTACAAAAAAAAATTGTAAAAAATCCGTCAAGAAATAAAATGAGCCTTGCAAAATTAGGATTAAATAATAATTGCAACTTTTACCTAAAGGAAAAACAAAAGCATAAGACTCTAAATAACTATTGTTAAATCAACAATTTTTATCAAAAATATTTTTTCTAAAGTTCGCGTTCAGTTATCTCCCAAAATTAGTTACAATTAACAATGGAAACGTTTTTCTTGATTCTGTAAATAATTTGTAACAATGCTTCTTTTTGAACTTGAGGTAAATTGTATTTTTGTTGTCTTTTGAAGTCATATGAATTTTACTGGGAGAATCTTATTTCAAATCAGACAATATTTCAAAAAAAGTTCATGATGATAGAATTATTTTTTATTTGGATATATCATTTTAAAGTGAATATAAAGGGAAATGCATTTTAAAGTTCGACCACAAATTTTATTTTTGATTTGCGTTGCAATTATTCGAAGATTACCTTCAGTTATAACAAAAATGTTTAGATACAATTTTACACATCTAGAAAAGTTTAAAAAAAATACCTCTTGCTATTTTGTGTTATCTGGCGCATCGTTTATAAGAAGAAAAAAATATTTAAATACAAATTTCCCGGTCTCAAAAATGGTTTAGCTCGCACAAAACTGATAGGATACCTTATTTATAGTAGCCGAAAATATTGGTCTGAATATGGATGATACCATATGTTCTTGTTAAAAAAAGTTGTTTGTCTCAAAAAAATGTACTTAATTGCAAATAATTATGTTTCTTCATCCAAGTACATTTCCTTGAGACAAGAAAAGATTTCTTGGATCAGGACAATACTGTATCGTCCATATTCAGACCAATATTAATGCAATGCTAAGTTCTCTTCCGTTTCGAGGAAACTTTTTTGGATCCCTTAGAGTCATTTTTTAAAAAGGTTCCTCTGTAGATTCCGGTTATAAAAAAGAGATAAGTTTATAAGAAGAAAAAAAATTATATTTAAATAAAAATTTCCCGGTCTCAAAAATGGTTTAGCTCGCATAAAACTGATAGGATGCCTTATTTATAGTAGCAGAAAATATTGGTCTGAATATGGACGATAGCATATGTTCTTGTTAAAAAAAAGTTGTTTGTCTCAAGAAAATGTACTTAATTGCAAATAATTATGTTTCTTCATTCAACTAAATTTTCTTGAGACAAGAAAAATTTTCTTGGATCAAGCCAATACTGTATCGACCGTATTCAGACCAATATTGATGCAATGCTAAGTTCTCTTCCGTTTCGAGGAAAAATTTTTGGATCCCTTAGAGTAATTTTTTAAAAAGGTTCCTCTGTAGATTTCAGTCATAAAAAAGAGATAAGTAGATGTCCTGTCGATAGTTGAATAGTGAATACTATCTTTATACATAATATATATTGTATCAGCTGACTCACTCGGAGACTTTAATGCATGGTAAGCAATGAATAGAAAATATAGGGCAAATATAGGACAAAGGACAAACTATCTGAACTGAGTTCGCTCTTTTTTATATGAGAACTAACATAGGGTAAGAGTAACAATTTTTAATGAAAAAAAGTTTTCCTTTTTTGGGCTTACCTGTTGCACGGAATCGAGGAAATTTTTGGTTTGGCAGAGATCATCTCGAGCTAGTTCCTGACTAAGAGCTCTTGCATCCGCAGTGTCAGCTAAAGATGAAAGAGTTTCTCGAACGTCTTCCAGACGCTTGCCAAGAGCCTCAACCTCACAATGAAGAGTACCTCCAACATCCAAACCTACGTCTGAAGCAATCTGCGCCACCAAACCACGCAATTCCGCCAATCTTTCTTTGTGTTCTGCCAGTGTGTTCTCACAAACCTTTAACATTTTCAAAATAATTTTGTTAATTCCTGATGCATGAAATCATAAAATTATGGATTAATTAGTTTAATTCTAGGACGCCGCACTTGACCGGTTGAACGTTTAAACAAATCGAATAATTGCTACGTTTAAACGTTTATACATTTAATCTGTAAAAAAGCTCGCGAATTTTGCGAAATATAGCCCCTTCTTTTCCCATTTTTTAAGGAATTCAACTATTTTGTTAAATTAGCTGTGAATTCCATATCGAGTGTTTCCCCTTTTTTGTATTTGTATTTATATTTATATGGTGCTCATTTCACGAGCACTTTACTTCCCATTAGCAAATGTATTTGCTTCCACATAGAGGAAGCATTTATGGTTTTTTGAAAAATAGACAAACTAAAGTTTTTATTTGGATCAATTTAAGAATAGAAATTTACAAAAAATAAAATAATACAAAAAAAAATAAAATAAAATACAATGACAAATCAGACAAATCAAATTTTGTATTTAAAATGGTAATTTTTCGAGCTGGAAAAGGGAAAGGGGAAATTCTATCGCACCCTATCTCTTTGCCAGCTTTATGCTAAGTTAATTTAAGTTAAGAGTTAAGTAATTTAAGTTTTCAATTTAAAAAAAATAACTTCAAACCAGAGGTTGAATTTTTGAAGAAAAATTATTTTAATTTTTTCATAAAAAGCAGTTGAATTATGCTAATAAAAAAAAATGCACTATAAAAACCGTTTTTCCAAACATTATGCATTACCATAGCTTCCTTACTCTTCAATAAAATGTATTAATATTATAGGTCAATCGATTCGTCTCGAACCAAGGAATCTTGTATGTTCTTGCATCAACTTTGAATTATGTTAATGGAAAAAGTTTTACTATAAAAAACCGATTTTTAAAATATATAAATAACCATAACTTCCCTAATTTTTAATAAAATGTATTGATTTTATAGGTTAATCGATTTGTCTCGAACCAAGGAATCTTTTATGTTCTTGCATCAACTTTGAATTATGTTAATGGAAAAAGTTTTACTATAAAAAACCGATTTTCAAAATATATAAATTACCATAACTTCCATACTCTTTAATAAAATGTATTGATTGTATAGGTCAATCGATTCGCCTCGAACCAAGGAATCTTTTATGTTCTTGCATTTACTTTGAATTATGTTAATGAAAAAAGTTTTAACATAAAAAACCGAATTTTAAAATATTGTTCAATGCTAACAAAATGCAATAAATATTTTTAGAAATCCTTCAGTCAGTTTTAAGATATTATTGGTGAAAATAAGCCTTCCAAATTTCATTAATTTATCTGCAACCGTTTTCAAGTTATCGTGTTCACAAAAAAGTGTGACATCCACACACACACGCACACATCCGCACACATGCACATCCGGACAATTGCTTAGAACATTGTATCAGACATTATTAAATTGAAGAAGTTTTAATTAAATGAATTAAAAATTTTTTGAAAATGTTACCATTACAAAGCTTCCTCTATGAGGAAATAAAAGTCATATTTTTGGTAAAAAATTTAGCCACTTGGTTGGGATATAAACTACTTTATTGAAAAAACATTTTTTTGGTTGAAGATTCATCTCTTTGGTTAAGAATTTAACTATTCCACTTTTCGAAAATTAATCTTCTTGGTTCAAAAATCATCTTTTGTGTTGAATGTTGAACTCTTTTCATAAAAATTCTTCATTTTTTTTTAAAGATCATTAATTTTAGTTCCAAATTTATCTTTGGTTAAAAATTTAACTATTTTGTGGAAAATTTTTATCTTTACTTGAGAATTAATTTTTTTAGAAAATTCTGTATTTTGTTGAAAATTCGTATTTTTGGTTAGAAAAATAACCTTGTTTGTTGAAAATTAATCTTTTTAGATCATAATTGAACTATTTTTTGAAAAATTCGCTTTTTTGGGTGAAAATGCATGTTTTTTTGTTGAAAATTAAAGTTCTTGGTTAAAAATTCATATTTTCTTGGTTAAAAATCAACTACTTCATTTAAAATTAAAATACTTTTTCAAAAGTTCATTTTTTTAGATAAAGATTCATCATTTTAGGTGAAAATTCATATTTTTGAGTCGAAGATTGAACTGTTTTAAAAACCGTTTTATAAAACAGTTTATTTTAATGTTTTATTTTTCTTTAACAGTTAGTCTCTTGGCTTGAAAATTCAATAATTTTGTAGATAAATAAACTATTCAGTTGAAAATTAACTGTTTTGTTGAAAATTCAACTTTTTTGTAGATAAATAATTCGTCTTCTTTGGCCTCAAAGTTCAACAATATTGTTAAAAATTGATTTATTTTGTTTAAAATTGGTCTTTTTGGTTAGAAAATTAATCTTGTTTGTTAAAAATTCTCTTTTTGGTTGAGGATTGAACTATTTATTTAAAAATTCGTCTTTTTTGGATGGAAATTCGTTTTTTAAATTGAAAATTAATTTTTTAAACTAAAAATTTGACGATTTCATTTTTGGTTCAAAAAATTTATTTTGTTGTTGTTGAAAATCCATGTATTTGGTGGAAGATTCAATTATTTTGTTGAAAATTGGTTTTTTCGTTTACAAATTTCACTATTTCATTTTTGGTTAGAAATATATCCTTCATAAGTTAAAAATTCAACTATTTGGTAGAAAAATCTGTACTTTGTTAAAAATTCAACAATTTGCTAGAAAAATCTGTACTTTCTCAAAAATTCATATTTTTGGTTAGAAAATTAACCTCGTTTATTGAAAATGAATCTTTTTAGATCAGGAATCAACTATTTGTTGAAAAATTCGTCTTTTTTGGGTAAAAATGCATGTATTTTTTTGTTGAAAATTAATGATATAATAAGAAAAAAAATGGATAGAAAAATCTGTATTTTGTTAAAAATTCATATTTTTGGTTAAAAAAATAACCTTGTTTATTTAAAAATGAATCTTATTAGATTAGGGTTCAACTATTTGTTAAAAAATTCGTATTTTCTGCGTAAAAATGCATGTTTTTTTTGTGAAAATTAATCTTCTTGGTTAAAAATTCATTTTTGTTCTTAAAAAATCAACTGCTTCATTTAAAGTTAAAATACTTTTTAAAAAGTTCATTTTTTTAGATAAAGATTTATCATTTCAGGTGAAAATTCATATTTTTGGGTCGAAAATTCAACTGTTCTAAAAAAAGGTGTTTTATAAGACAGTTTATTTTAATGTTTTATTTTTCTTTAATAGTTAGTTTTTTTAGCTTGAAAGTTTAATAATTTGTTAGATAAATAAACTATTCAGTCGAAAATCAACTGTTTTGTTGAAAATTCAACTCTTTTCAGATAAATAATTCGTCTTTTTTGGCCTTAAAATTCAACAATATTATTAAAATTGATTTATTTTGTTTAAAATTCGTCTTTTTGGTTAGAAAATTAATCTTGTTTGTGGAAAATTCTTTTTTTTTTGTTTTTTTTTTGAGGATTCAACTATTTATTTAAAAATTCGTCTTTTTGGTTGGAAATTCGTTTTTTTTTAATTGAAAATTCATTTTTCAAACTAAAAATTTGACGATTCCATTTTTGGTTCAAAAAATATATTTTTGTTTATTTGAAAATCCATCTATTTGGAGGAGGATCCAATTATTTTGCTGAAAATTTGTTTTTTCGTCTACAAATTTCACTATTTCATTTTTGGTTAAAAATATATTCCTCATATGTTGAAAATTCAACTATTTGGTAGAAAATTCTGTATTTTGTTGAAAATTCGTATTTTTGGTTAGAAAATTAACCTTGTTTGTTGAAAATGAATCTTTTTAGATCAGGATTGAACTATTTGTTGAAAAATTCGCCATTTTTGGGTGAAAATGCATGTTTTTTTGTTGAAAATTAATCTTTTTGGTTAAAAATTCAATTTTTTTTTCTCAAAATATCAACTACTTCATTTAAAGTTAAAATACTTTTTAAAAAGTTTATTTTTTTAGTTGAAAAATCATCCTTTTAGGTGAAAATTCATATTTTTGGGTCGAACATTCAACTGGTTTCTAGAACTGTTTTATAAAACAGTTTATTTCAATGTTTTATTTTTCTTTAACAGTTAGTCTTTTTGGCCTTAAAATTCAACAATATTATTAAAAATTGATGTATTTTGTTTAAAATTCGTCTTTTTGGTTGGAAAATGAATCTTGTTTGTTGGATTTTTTTTTAGGATTCAACTATTTATTTAAAAATTCGTCTTTTTTGGCTGGAAATTCGTTTTTTAAAATTGAAAATTCATTTTTTAAACTAAAAATTTGACGATTCCATTTTTGGTTCAAAAAATATTTTTTAGTTGAAAATCCATCTATTTGGTGGATCCAATTATTTTGCTAAAAATTTATTTTTTCGTCTACGAATTTCACTATATCATTTTTGGTTAGAAATATATCATTTATATGTTGAAAATTCAACTATTTGGTAGAAACTTCTGTATTTTGTTGAAAATTCATATTTTTTGTTAGAAAATTAATCTTGTTTGTTGAAGAATTTTCAACAAAAGAGTTAAATTTACAACAAAAAAGTTAATTTTCAACCAAATAGTTGAATTTTCTACCAAAATATTTGAATATTCTACAAAAAAAAAACGAATTTGAAACAAAATAGTTAAATTTAAAAAAAATGAATTTTTAACAGCAGAGTTGAATTTTTTAACCAAGAGAGATTTTTCAGTCACATTTTGCAACTAAATAGTTGTATTGTTAATGAAAATAGATGACATTTTTTTACCGAAATAAATTAATTTTCAAACTAAAAAAGAACACTTTTGACAAAAGAGTTGAATTTTCAAGCCAAAAGGATAAATTTTCAACAAAAAAGTTACTTTTTAGCCAAATATGTAGTTGAAATTTTTACCAAAATAGTCAATTTTTCAACAAAATACATGAATTAACTAATTGGTTGAATTTTCATACCGAAAATATTAATTTTCAACGAAAAATTTTATTTTCGACCAAATAGTCAAATTTTCTATAACATTTTCAAACAAAGAAAAATCAAATTTTCAACAAGAGTAGAATTTTCGAATCGAAAATATGAATTTTCAAGAAAAATAAAGGTTTTTTTCGAACAACTAATAACTTTCTATTAAAATAGTTAAATTTTTAACAAAATGCATGAATTTTCAACCAAATTTCGACCAAAAACGAAAAAACCGAGTTTTCAACCAAGAAATAAAAAAAATGTCTACTAAATTGAACTTTCAATCCAAAAAGATGAATTTTTTACAAAACAGTTGCATTATAAAACCGAAAAAAAATGAATTTTGAACAAAAGAGTTATTTTTCAAGCAAATACATGCATTTTAAACGAAAAATATTACTTCAACCAAAAACGATTTGAACTTAAAATCAATCACAGTTGATTTCAAACAAAACAAAAAAACTAATTTTCTAAAAAAAAACTGAATTCTCAACCAAAGGAGATTACTTTTCTACCCACAACTGATCCATAAATCTCTCTTAATATGAGATATAAAACACGAAGTAACTTTAAAGTAACTAAAATTAAAGTTCCAAATTACTGAAAAAATCGTAACTAAGTTACGTTAAAAGTTACTTTTTAATATAGTAACGAGGTTAAAAGTTACAAATAACGTAACTTTTCAGTATCTTAGTTACTTTTAACAAGTTACTACCCAAATATGGTTTTTATCCAGTCGTCATTCTGATGTCTATGATTAAAAATCTGATTTAAATTCTTCTATATAATTAAAAAATTAAAACCATTTCGAATTAAAAATTACATGTAAAACTTGAACGCTTTTTCAGAACAAATGGTAGAAATACTTTTAATTTTATTGTTTTTAACTAATTATAAATCACAAATGATATCTTTAAAGGCTTTTAAAACATATTATTCTAAAAACCTGTTTTTAAGTAAAAAGTTGAATATAGTTTCAAATTGAACCAACTAACTTTTACCATTATTGAACCATTATTTATTCTTAAGCTAGATTATTATTTTTTATAATTGAATAAATTTTTTTCAACAAAAATTATATTAAAAACAGCAAAACTGTTATTTGGCTTCATTCATGAACATCCATAAATTCTCAAGACCAAAAATGCGTGCCGTACAGAGAATTTACTCATGTGCGGGGTCGATATTTATAGAATTTCAAGACGGCGTTCTGTGAATCTTTTGGGGGAGGCCATAATTCAATGCCCTGCCTATATTTTTTCAGAACCAAAAAAAAATTTCCTTCCATCAACAATTCCTCAAAAATAAATTTCAAATAGTAAACAATATCAAAATTCTAGATTTTCTTTTTAAATAAAAAATTTAAGTCTTATCTGATTAGTCTTACTTTTTTTCGCACTCTTTCTACAACGAAAGTTTCGTTTGAAATTTTTTAGAACAATTAAATTGAAGAATTTTAGGAAGTTTAAATCGCATCAAAGGGTATCATTAGTGATAAAAAGTCCGGGAAGTTAATTTGCTGTAATAAAAGAGTCTTTATGAAGACGTCAGAAACTGTAGAATAGCGTGTTAAACGATGACAGGATTATTTGTACGATTCTCATTAAGAAGGAAAAGTATAAAAAAAGGTCTGAAAATATTAACATTAAATGTATCTACAAAAATGAAAATATGATATTTTAGTGGGCCATCTTCTGCACTTGACCCAAATCGTTTCAACATTTTTGGTATCTCAGATTTCGGGAAATCAACTTCGAATTTTTAAACAGGAGTGACACCATAAAAAATAGATATGAAAATATTAATAAATACGGAACAAAAATTAAATTGATTAAAAAAAATGCTTTGAGTTTACAATTTGATAATAAAACGTTTTGTCTTAAAAACAGGATCATACAATATTTTTCGGTTTAAGAAAGACAGAATTAAATAATAATAATAATAATAATAATATATATAATATCATCATATTACTAATATAATAATAATTTATTTTAATTTTCAATTCTTGAAATTGACGAATCGATGTCAATTTATGCAACTATCCTTGTCTTACTTCAATAACAAATACTTTTAGTCCGAGGAGAGCATGATTAAAAAAAAATATATTTTGGCTATAAAATAAAAAATTGATGAATTAAAAATAAATCTTACGCTTATTTCCTCTGGCGTGCACATTATCGACAAAACTTTTTTAATCATTATCTTCTCAAAAACTTCAAATTTCATCCAAGTTTTTCAAGAATAAACTCATTCGACTTTTTTGTCCACATTTCACTCTTAGCACGCACATGTTCACAATGAAAATATACACACAAAAATACCGGCGACCCCATGTGAGAAATTTTCAGATTACACTCCCAATGCATTTTCAAAAATACTTTCGATTCATCTTCAATCAGCTAAATGATTTTTACGAATTAAGGGATCAATTAGGTTTCGATAAGTAATAAACAATTTAAATTGTTTATAAGATACTTTGCTTAGAACAGAAAAAAAACTGGGAAGATTTATAAATTCTTCCATATCGCAATAATTAATTAGGAATTCGATTATGAATTAATTAACTATAAGAAAGCGTATGGATTCTGGAAGATATAAAAAGCAGATTTGCCGGCAGGGATAAATTCGATAAAAACGGAGGAAAAATAATAAAAGATTGAAGAATAAAAGAGTCCATGGTGAAATGATGTCATCACTCTTTCTGAGTTTTGAAATTGTATGATACTGTATGAGATAAAAGGGTTATAAAAGTCAGATTTAAGAGGCACATGGAGAATGCGTGCGGGCGCAGCCAGAGACATTGATGGCCTGGTCCAGACTGGCGTCTGCTGGCGTCTCTGTGGGGATCGATGAGAACGTCAGGGACACCCTTCGGTCTTGGTTTTCGCTCCCTTATCCCTCCTATTTTGTTTAAATGAACACACCCTCTCTCTAACCTTGGATCCTGCTCCAACGCTGACATAATGTAACATTTTACCTAATCAGGGAGAGTTTATTCACCCTTGTTCTCTTTTGAATTGCTTGAAATACTTTTGATACATTCTTCGAATTGCATGGAATGCTTTAAAAATTTCCGATTCATCTGAATTCTTTAAATTTCATTCAAAACTTCTGAATTCCTTGAATTCTTTGAATTCCCAAAATTCTCTCAATTCCCAGAATTCTCTCAATTCCTAGAATTATCTTAATTCCTTGAATTCTCCGATTTCCTGTCATTCTCTTAAATTCCCGAATTCTCTTAATTCCCCGAATTCATAGAATTTTCTGAATGTCATGAAATCTCTGAATTCCTGAAATTCTCTCAATTCCCAGAATTATATAAATTCCCTGAATTATATGAATCTCCTGAATTATATGAATTCTATGATTTCCCTGAATTCTATGAATTCCTTGAATTATATGGATTCCCTGTCGTTGAATTCTATTTATTTCTTAAATTCTATTAATTTCTTGAATTCTATAAATTTCTTGAATTCTATAAATTTCTTGAATTCTATAAATTCGTTGAATTCTATTAATTTCCTGAATCTATAAATTTCTTGAATTTTACCAATTCCTTGAATTCTATACATTTCTTAAATTCTATTAATTTCTTGAGTTTTATAAATTCCTTGAATTCTATAAATTCATAAAATTATCTGAATTCCCTGAATTCTATGATTTCGTCGAATTCTTTGAATTCCTTGAATTCTATGCATTCTATGAATTCCTTGAATTCTATGAATACCTTGAATTCTATGACTGTCTTGAATTCTTTAAATTTCCAGAATTCTATGAAATCTATTAATTTCTTTAATTGAATAATTTCCTTGAATTCTATAAATCCGTTGAATTCTATTAATTTCCTGAATTCTATAATTTTCTTGAATTTTATAAATTCCTTGAATTCGATAAATTTCCTGAATTCTATTACTTTCTTGAGTTCTATAAATTCCTTGAATTCTATAAGTTCATCAAATTATCTAAATTCCCTGAATTCTACGATTTACTCGAATTCTTTGAATTCCTTGAATTCTATGAACTCTATGAATTCCTTCAATTCTATGAATTCCTTCAATTCTATGAATTCCTTGAATTCTATGAATTCCTTGAATTCTATGACTTTCTTGAATTCTTTAAATTTCCTGAATTTCCTGAAAAAATCCATTAATTTCTTCAATTTAATAAATTCCTTGAATTCTATTAATTTCCTGAATTCTATAAATTTCTTGAATTTTATAAATTCCTTGAATACTATGACTTTCTTGAATTCTTAAAATTTCCTGAATTCTATTAAATCTATTAATTTCTTTAATTTAATAAACTCCTTGAATTCTATAAATTCGTTGAATTCTATTAATTTCCTGAATTCTATCAATTTCTTGAATTTTATAAATTCTTTGAATTCTACAAATTTCCTGAAATCTATTAATTTCTTGAGTTCTATAAATACCTTGAATTCTATAAATTCATCAAATTATCTGAATTCCCTGAATTCTATTATTTCCTCGAATTCTTTGAATTCCTTGAATTCTATGATTTTCCAAAATTTTTAAATTTCCTGAATTCTATTAAATCTTTTGAATTTCTTTAATTTAATAAACTCCTTGAATTCTATTAATTTTCTCAATTCCTTGAATTCTATGAATTCCTTGAATTCTATTAATTCCTTGAATTTTATAAATTCCTTGAATTCTATCAATTCCTTGAATTCTAGAAATTTCTTGAGTTCTATAAATGCCTTGTATTCTATAAATTCGTCAAATTATCTGAATTTCTTAAATTATATGATTTCCCTGAATTCTTCGCATTCCTTGATGTCTTTAAATTCCTTGAATTCTATTAATTTCTTGTTATATATAAGTTCCTTGAATTCAATTAATTTCTCCAATTCTATAAATTCCCTGAATTCTATAAATGCCTTGCATTCCATAAATTCGTGAAATTATCTAAATTTCTTGAATTATATGATTTCCTTGTATTCTTTACATTCCTTGAATACTAGTAATTTCTTGAATTCTATTAGTTTCTTGAATACTAAAATTTCTTGAATTCTATAAATTCCTTGCATTCTATCAATTTCTTGACTTCTATAACTGCCTTGAATTGTATGAATTCGTCAAATTATATGAATGTCTTGAATTCTATGAATTCCTCGAATTCTTTGAATTCCTTGAACTCAATTAATTTCTTCAATTCCATAAATTCCTTGAATTCTATAAATGCCTTGTATTCCATGAATTCGTCAAATTATCTGAATTTCTTGAATTATATGATTTCCTTGAATTCTTTGACTTCTTTGAATTCCTTGAATTCAATTTAAAAAAAATCGTGAATTTTATAAATTTCTTGAATTCTATCAATTTCTTGACTTCTATATTTCTTCAATTCTATAAATTCCTGAATTATAAAGTTCACGAATAATAAAATTTCCGAAAAATACAATTTCCGAAAAATACAATTTCCGAAAAATAAAATTTCCGAATTGGAAAATTCCCGAATTGGAGATTCCCGAATAATAAAATTTCCGAATTGGAAATTTTCCGAATAATAAAATCCCCGAATAATAAAATTTTCGAATAATAAAATTCTCGAATAATAAAATTCCTGAACAGTTTATAATATTACCGAATGGGACAATACCAGAGAAATGAAATTCCCAACTGTTTATAATATTACCGAATTTGAAAATTTCCGACAGAAATTTGTCGAATTATAAAATATCCGAACGAGAAAATTCCCAAATTATAAAATCCTCGAATTTAAACAATTAAATTGTTTTGTTGATAAACATTATTTATTCATTTATCATAAACACAATCAAATATTTTTATTTAAGAAAATATTTTTAATGGTTAAAGTTTCGAAAATTATTGTTTTAATTTAACATGACAATAATTGAAAATAATACATTTCTGAATGATATTTTTTTTCAATTTTTGTTATTTTAAATTCAAAAAATAATTTTAGAAACTTAAAGTATTAAAAATAATTTTTTCTTGCAAAAATATTTGATTATCTTATTTTTTATCAATAAATAATATTTATGAAAAAAACTTTTCGATTGTTAGAATTCGGGAATTTTATTATTCGGGAATTTTCTAATTCAGGAATTTTACAGTGTCAGGAATTTTATTTTTCGGGATTCTTCCTTCGTCCCAAATAAATAATAAATCCTAAAAAATAAATAGTTAATTGAAATTTTTATTTTGTATTAAAGTTATTTTTCCCTTCAAACCGAAAACTAAATATTTTCTCATGGATTTTGAACCTCATAAAAAATGTGACGGTGGATAGTTGCACCATGACCCCTTAAAAATTTAGGGATGATACGTTCTGCCACACACATTACTTTGTTCTTATCTAAATCTTATCGGGGCACGTTTGTTCAGAGGGTGACGAAACTGCAGTCGAAAAGGTCTAACTGTGCCAGATGCAAAGTATTCATCAGCCGTTTCTCATTAGCGATAGCATGCAGATTATCGACAACCAACAATTTTCTTGCTCTGTAAGCTGTAAACTTGCATTTTTACACACAATGTGTATGACTAATGTAAGTTCCGAGTCGAAAGTCATTTTCCTATCTTATATATAATAAATTCTGTCATCTTTCCATCTTTCTAGAAAAATTCCGGGACTGAAAAATCCCCAAAAATAAATTACCGGCACTGTACAATTCCCGACACTGTAAAATTCCCGAATAATAAAATTCTCAAATTGGAGAATTCCGGAATAATAAAATTCCTGAATTAAAAAATTACTGAATAATAAAATTGAAAAAGTTTGAAAATTGAAAAAGTTTAAATCGTCTAAAATTATTATTTCAGTTGAAAATTACTATAATTTGAAAACAAATTTCATCCAGAAGTATATTTTTTTAAAAATATTGTTATTTTAAATTAAAAAAATAATTTTAGAAACTTTGAATATTAAAAATATATTTTTTTGTTGATAAAAATATTTGATTATTGTATTTTCAATAAATAAATAGTACATATAAAAAAATTGAATTGTTTGAATTGTGGAATTTTCTAGTTTGGATATTTTATAATTCAGCAATTTGCTGTCGGGAATTTTATTATTCGGAAATTTTATAATTTAAAAATTGTATCATTCGTGAATTTGGAAGGACTGAAAAATCCCGAAAAATAAAATTCCCGAATAATAAAATTATCAAATTGGAGAATTCTGGAATAATAAAATTCCTAAATTAAAAAATTACTGAATGAATTTTCTACAATACAGTTGAATTTTTTAAACACAAAATATACATTTTCAAGAAAAAAGTTAATTTTCAACCAAATACATGAATTTTCTAGCAGAAGAATAATTTTCCCGAATTTTCAATCAAGATGAATCTTCAACTAAAAAAATGACTTTTTAACAAAGTAGTCTAACTCTCAACCAAGAAGTTGAATATCTAGCCAAAAAAGATTAATTCTAAACGAAAAATGTAATAATGGATATTTTAATTCAAACATATTTTTGTTTTAAATTAAAAATAGTCGAAATCATGATAAAACGAATTTTCGGAAAAATAGTTGAATTATCAACCAAAAAGATGAATTTTTAACCAAAAAGATTAATTTTCTGTCCAAAAAACGAATTTTGAACAAAATAATTACATTTTCAACCAAAGAGATGAATCTTGACCAGAAAATATTAAATATTTTTCAAATTAGACTTTAACTTTTAACCTAATAATGGATTTCTCAACAAAAAAAGATTATTTCTTAAGGAAAAATATAACAGCTTATATGAAAGCTAAAACAAATTTTACTTTTAAATCAAAGAAGGGTCAAATTTATAAAAAAAAAAACGAATTTTCGACAAAATAATTGAATGCTCAACCAAAAAGATGAATTTTTAACAAAATAGTTAGACTTTCAACCAAAGAGATGAATGATGAACAAAAATGAACAATTTTTAACCAAACAAGTGAATTTTTAACCAGAAAAGATGACTTTTTATATTGACAAATTCATATTAAATTAAATTAATAACTTATTTAGAATTTTTCATTTACAAAATTAAGTGCAGAAAATCTTTATCTTTTTCAATAAATAAACAGAAAAGAGCGAATAATTTGATTTGCCTTTATCCTTTGGATCTTCCTTGACGCCCTTCTTTTTCTTCGTTCCACCTTCACCCTCTTCAGCATCATCTTCTGGGATTTTATCCGCAGCCTTTTCTGCTGCCTTTTCCACTTTTGCTTCGTTTTCAGGTTTTTCGGTCTTCGGCTCATCTACTTTTTTAACCGCCTCCTAGAATTAAGAAAATTAATAAATTTTTCAACATGTAAACTATTTAAAAAACAGTTTAGGCATTTCTTTTGTACGTACGGCTTTCTTCTGGGCTAGCTTCTTTAGCCTTTCCCTCTCCTTCTTTTCCTTCTTTTTCTGAGCAGCAGATTTCACAGTACTACCCTCTTGATCGTCTTCATCCTTAACTTCATCCTTTTCTACTTTCTTCTCCTTTTCTTTACCCTTTCCTTTCTTCTTGTCATCCTCATCTGCTTTTGGAACCTCCAGGACGTCCTTCTTTTGTCCAGCATATTCCAATTCTAGTTCAGCCAGGACTTTATCAATATCCTCGTCACTGTCATTACGTTTTTTCTTCCCTGAAAATTAAAAATTGTTACAGACTTCACAACAGAAAATGCTCTTAAAACAGGGGGAATAGGGTAATTTTTCAAGAAAATAGGGAAATTAAAATAAAATTATTGTAGCTACCATATTCCTGAGACTCCAAGTCCAAATATATTACATTTTCTACAAAATAGCTGAATTTTCAATCAAAAGATGAACTTTCTCTCGAAAAAGATGAATTTTAAGCCCAAAAAGATCAATTTTCAAACAAAAAAATGAGTTTTCAACCTAGAAAGTGGAATGTATTGAAAAAAATTTGACTTTTAAATCAGGAAAGATCCATTTTCAACAAAAACGTTAACTTTTAACCAAGAAAGATGAATTTTCAACGAAAAATGTAATAGTTTATATTTAAATAAAAAGAAAACGAAATTTCAATAAAATAGTTGAGTTTTCAACCTAAAAAGTCGAATGCATTAGAAAACATTTGACTTTTCAACACGAAAAGATGAATCTTTAACAAAAAAGTTAATTTTGAACCAAGAAATATGAATTTTAAACCAAATAGTTGAACTTTTAAAAAATTGGTAGAGTTTTCAACCTAAAAAGATGAATTTTCAACGACAAATATAATAGTTTATATTTAAACAAAAATAAAATAAATTTTCAACAAAATAGTTGAATTTTCAACCTAAAAAGTCGTATGTATTAGAAAACATTTGAATTTTCAACACGAGAAGATGAATTTTTAACAAAAAGTTAATTTTCAACCAAGAAAGATGAATTTTCTCTCAAAAGAGATGAATTTGAAGCCTAAAAAGACGAATTTTCAACAGAAAAATTGAGTTTTCAACCTAGAAAGTGAAATGTATTAAAAAATATTTGACTTTTAAACCCGAAAAGATCAATTTTCATCAAAAATTTCATTTTTAATCAAGAAAGATGAATTTTAAACCAAATAGTTGAACTGTTAAACAATTGGTTGAGTTTTCAACCTGAAAAAAATTAATTTTCAACCTAAAAAGATGAATTTTTCAACGAAAAAGGTAATAGTTTATGTCTGAACAAAAAAGAAACAAATTTTCAAAAAAAAAATTGAGTTTTCAACCTAGAAAGTGGAATGTATTTAAAAACATTTGACTTTTAAACCCGAAAAGACGAATTGTTAACAAAAAAGTTATTTTTAACCAAGAAAGATGAATTTTTATCCAGACAGTTGATCTTTTAAACAATTGGTTGAGTTTTCAACCTAAAAAAATGAATTTTCAAACTAAAAAAATTAACTTTCAACCTAAAAAAATTAATTTTCAACCTAAAAAGATGATTTTTTCAACGAAAAAGGTAATAGTTTATATCTAAACAAAAAATAAACAAATTTTCAACAAAAAAAAATTGAATTTTCAACCTAGAAAGTGGAATCTATTAAAAAACATTTGACTTTTCAACCCAAAAAGATGAATTGTTAAAAAAAAGTTAACTTTGAGCAAAGAAATATGAATTTTAAACCATATAGTTGAACTTTTAAACAATTTGTAGAGTTTTCAACCTAAAAAGATGAATTTTCAACGAAAAATGTAATAGTTTATATTTAAACAAAAGGAAAACGAATTTTGAACAAAATAGTTGAATTTTCAACCTAAAAAGTCAAATTCATTGAAAAAAATTTGATTTTTAAATCCCGAAAGATGAATTTTTAACAAAAAAGTTCATTTTTAACCAAGAAAGATGAATTTTCAACCAAATAGTTGAACTGTTGAACAATTGACTGAGTTTTCAACCTAAAAAAATGAATTTTCAACCTAAAAAGATGAATTTTCAACGACAAATGTAATAGTTTATATTTAAACAAAAAGAAAACGAATTTTCAACAAAATTGTTGAGTTTTCAACCTAAAAAGTCGAATGCATTAGAAAACATTTGACTTTTCAACACGAAAAGATGAATCTTTAACAAAAAAGTTAATTTTGAACCAAGAAATATGAATTTTAAACCAAATAGTTGAACTTTTAAAAAATTGGTAGAGTTTTCAACCTAAAAAGATGAATTTTCAACGACAAATATAATAGTTTATATTTAAACAAAAATAAAATAAATTTTCAACAAAATAGTTGAATTTTCAACCTAAAAAGTCGTATGTATTAGAAAACATTTGAATTTTCAACACGAGAAGATGAATTTTCAACAAAAAGTTAATTTTCAACCAAGAAAGATGAATTTTCTCTCAAAGGAGATGAATTTGAAGTCCAAATAGACGAATTTTCAACAAAAAGATTGAGTTTTCAACCTAGAAAGTGAAATGTATTAAAAAACATTTGACTTTTAAACCTGAAAAGATCAATTTTCAACAAAAAGGCTAATTTTTAACCAAGCAAGATGAATTTTTAACCAAACAGTTGATCTGTTAAACAATTGGTTGAGTTTTCAACCTAAAAAAATGAATTTTCAACCTAAAAAGATGAATTTTTCAACGAAAAAGGTAATAGTTTATATCTAAACAAAAAATAAACAAATTTTCAACAAAAAAAATTGAATTTTCAACCTAGAAATTGGAATGTATTAAAAAACATTTGACTTTTCAACCCAAAAAGATGAATTTTTAACAAAAAAGTTAATTTTTAACCAAGAAAGATGAATTTTAAACCAAATAATTGAACTGTTAAACAATTGGTTGCATTTTTAACCTAAAAAGCTGAGTTTTCAACGAAAAATGTAATAGTTTATATTTAAACAAAAATAAAACGAATTTTTAACAAAATAGTTGAGCTTTCAACCTAAAAAATCCAATGTATTAGAAAATATTTGATTCTCAAACCCGAAAAGATCAATTTTCAACGAAAAATGTAATAGTTTATATTTTTAAACAAAGAGAAAACGAATTCTCAACAAAATAGTTGAGTTTTCAACCTAAAAAGTCTAATGCATTAGAAAAAATTTGATTTTTAAATCCGAAAAGATCAATTTTCAACCATACAGTTGCATTTACAACCAAATAGTTTTAACAATCAATCAAAAGCGGCGGATTTTTCACAAAAAAGAATTTTTAACTAAATAATTAACTTTCAACCTACAAAGATGAATATTTCAACCAAAAAGACGAATTTTCAACACAGAATGATTTTTCAGGCAAAAAGGAAAGAAGTTCAACAAAATTGTTAAATTTTTAAACCGAAAAAATGATGAAATAATTTAATTTTTAGTTTAAAAGATTAATTCTAAAAAAAATAATTGAAGAAAGCAATGAAATTTTCATCCCAGATGAATTTTCAACCAAACAGTTTTATTTACAACCAAATAGTTTTAACAGTCAAGCAAAAGCGGCCGATTTTTCACAAAAAAGGATAAATTTTCAACTAAATAATTGAACTTTCAACCTACAAAGGTAGATAATCTAACCAAAAAGATGAATTTTTAACCGAGAAAGATTTTTTAAACAAATAGTTGAATTTTTAACCCAAAAAGATCAATTTTCAACAAAGAAAATCAATTTTTTACCAATAAAGACGAATTTTTAACAAAATACATGAACAAAACAAAATATTTAACAACATAGTTAAACTTTCAACCAAGAAAGATGAATTTTCATCCAAACGGAAAACGATTTTTCAGGCAAAAAAAAAAAGGAAAATATAAATTTCAACCAAAAAATACGAATTTCTAAGAAAATACATGATTTTTTAGCGAAATAATTCAGTTTTCAACGAAATAGTTCAATTTTGAACTAGGAAAGATCAATTTTGGACGAAAAATGAAAGAATTTTATTTTCAGTTTAAAAAGTTAATTCTCAACCAAAAAGAGAAACAAATTTTCAACAAAGTAGTTAAATTTTTAACCAATCAGATGAAACTTCAACCAAAGAAATTAATTTTTGATAAAGTAACTGAACCAAAAAGAATAATTTTCAACTCAAAAAGAGGAATTATCAACGCAGGAGATTAATTTTCTAGGAAGAAAGACATATTTTCAAAAAAATAGTTGAATTTTCAAAACAAAAAGATGAATTTTCAAACAAGAGTATTAATTTTCTACCAAAAAAGATGAATTTATAACAAAAGACATGAATTGTAAACGAAATAGTGAATTTTTTAACTAAAAAAGGCCAATTTTCAACGAAAAATGGAATAATTTCGTTTTTATTTAAAAAATTGATTTTAAACAAAAAATAAATGAATTTTCAATATAACAGTTACATTTTCAACCAACCAGATAAATATCCCATCACAGAAATGAATTTTTGGGAAAGTAATTGAACCAAGAACATTAATTTTCAAAACGAAAAGACAAATTTTCAACAAAATTGTTGAATTTTCAACCTAAATAGTCGAATTTATTAGAAAACATTTGACTTTTAAACCCAAAAAGATGAGTTTTCAAAGAAAAAAGTATGTTCAAACAAATAGTTGAATTTTCAAGTAAAAAAGATCAATTTTTGCCCAAAATTGTGATAGTTAAATTTTCAGTTGAAAAATAATGTTCTACAAAAAAAAAATCATTTTCAACCAAACAGTTAAATTTTCTACAAACCAGGAATAATTTTAAACAAAACAGTAGAATTCTTAACCAAAACAGATCGATTATCAACAAAAAATTGCATTTTCAACCAAAAAATGAAATTTTTACCAAAAGAGGTGAATTTTCAAATCAAACACTCGAATTTTCAACAAAAAAATTGGACTTTTAATCAAATAGTTTAATTTTGAACAAAGAACAGTCATTTTTTACAACAAAAAAACCAGCTAATTTCTAATAAAACATATGAATTTTCAATCAAATATGTAGTGGAATTTTTAACTAAAAAAGCTCAATTTTGAATAAGGAATGAAATAATTTAATTTTCAGTTAAAAAAAAAAAAAATTCTTAACAAAAAAATTTATTGAACCAAGAAGACTAATTTTCAACAAAAAAAAAGCATTTTCATAAAAATAGTTCAATTTTCATCCAAAGAGATAATTCTTCAACCAAAAATTAATTTTCTACAAAGTATATAAACTTTCAACAATAAAATATGACTTTTTAACAAAATTCTTGAATTTTCAACAAAATAATTAAATTTTCTACCAAAAGAGTTGAATTCCGAACACAGAATATAATAGTAGACTTCTAAATGAAAAAAAAAATCATCAAAAAAGATGATTCTTCTACAAAAATATAAAATTTCAATACAAAAAAAAAAATGAATATTCTATCCAAAAAAGTGAATATTAAACAAACTAGTTGAATTTTCGACCAATAAATATGGTTATTCTCTGAAAGATGAATTTTAAATCTAAAAGGACGAATTTTGTTTCCAAAAAGACGAATCTTATGAATAGCAGTTGAATTTTGAACAAAATAGTAGAATTTTTAACCAGAAGAAATACATTCTGAACAAAAAATATAATATTGGTCTTTTTAATGAGGAAGAATGAAATTTCAAACCAAAAAATAATACTTTTCTATCAAAGAGATGAATTTTCAACGAACAAGATTAATTTTCTACTAAAAAAGATAAATTTTCAACAAAATTCATGTATTTTCAACCAAATAGTTGAATTTTCATGTAAAGAAGATCAATTTTCAATCAAAAATGGAATTGTTAAATTTTTAGTTGAAAAAATCAATTTCCAATATAAAAAAAAAACTCATCTTCAAAAAAACAGTTCAATTTTAATACCAAACAGATTGGTGCGAACCAAATTAAATTTTTGGCAAAAGAGATGAATTTCCAAAATAAAAATACAAATTTTCGACAAATAATTGCATTTTCAATCAAGAAAGATTTTTCAGTCACAAATTTCAACTAAATTGTTGAATTTTTAGGTCAAAAAGACAAATTTTCCACAAATCAGTTGAATTTTAAACCCTTTAGATATGAATTTTCAGCAAGAAAATTAATTTTCACCAAAATAGTTGACTTTTCAACCCTAAAAGTCGAATTTTCAAATAAAATATATGAATTTTTAAGCAAACAGTTGAATTTTTAACCAAGAAGAAATATTTTCTACAAAAAAAATGAATTTTTGAGAAAGTACATAGTTGAACCTAGAAAATTATATTTAAAATATATTAAAGAGAATTAACTTTCAATAAAAAAGAATGATTTTTCTACCCAAATATAATTTTCAATCCAAAAGAACGAATTTTCTATCGAAAAAGACAAATGTTCAACAGAACAGAAAGATTTCCAACCAGAAAAGGGGAGTTCTTAACAAATTGGTTGAATTAACAACAAAATATTTGAATTTTCAAAAAAATAATTAAATTTTCAACCAAAAGAGATAAATTCTGAATCAAAAATATTATAGTATACTTTTCAATTAAAAAGAATTAATTATCAACCAAAAAAAAAAGATTAATTTTCAATCCAAAGGACAAATGTTCAACAAAACAGTTGAATTTTCAACAAAATCAATAAATTTTCAAGCAAACAGTAGATTTTTTAACCAAGCGTTATCAATTCTCAACCAAAAATATAATAGTAGACTCTTTATTCAACAAAAAATTATGTTTGAAACAAAAATAGTGATAATTCTCTAGAAAATTAAATTAAATCAAATTTATAATACCTTTTTTGCCTTTCTTCGGATCTTGTGCCGGTTGTAATTTCACATTTTTGCTTCGGTCTACACTCGTTGTTTTTTCAGATTCATTTTCACTTTCGTAGGGTGGTTCCTCATCATTTTCATCATCGTCGTCTCCTTCAACATCGAGAAGAGCAAATCCTCCTCTCGCAGCTTGAACTAATAAAAAAATAATTAATATCCTCTAATTTAAATGCTTCTCTAAAAAATTTCAGCAGAATTAAAATTTTTATTTGACATGAGAAAAAGTAACTTTACTGTTGAATATAAATAAAAAGTTGTATTTTTGCAAAAGGTGAAAAATTACCATTTTTCAATATTTTCATTGCATTATTTAAATTGAAATAATTATTTTTGAAAACCAAAACATACTTAAAAAATAAATATTCAGTTAAAATACTTCATTTTCAACCCAGAAAAAGGGAATTTTCAACAAAATAGTTAAATTTTCAACTAAATTTGATGAATTTTCGATAAAAAAATGAATTCGCAACAAATGTGTTATAGCTGATATTTTCACCAAAAAAATGTTTGAATTTTCAATAAAAAAAAGTTGAATTTACAACGCAAAAATATGCATTTTCTTCATCAACAACAAAATTAATTTTCAACCCAAACAGACGAGAAGAGAATTTTCAACTTTAAGAGATCAATTTTCTAAGAAAAATGAAATAGCCGGAGTTTCAGTTAAAAATTTGATTTTCAACACACACAAAAAAACGAATTTTCAACAAAAAAGTTAAATTTTTAAATAAAGAAATTAATTTTTAACTAAAATAATTAATCTTTTACCAAAAAAATGAATTTTTAACCCAATAATTAAATTTTCAACCCAAAAGATAAATTTTATACCAAAAAAGACAAATTTTCAACAAAATAAATGCATTTTCAATCAAACAACTGAATTTTCAACCAAGAAGATTAAATATGTCTACTCGTATCACAAAAAAAATTGACCAAAATTGGAATAGTTTAATTTTCAGTTAAAAATATTAATTTTTAATTTAAAAAAGAATTGTCAATCAAAGAAATGGATTTTCAACTAGAAAGATTAATTTTTAACAAAATACACGAATTTTCAACCAAAATTTGAATATTTTTAAAGAAATTTTCAATCTAATAGTTAAAATTTCAACCAAAGAAATGAATTTGTAATCAAAGAGTTGAATTAGTCTTCAAAAAGATTAATATTCTATGACAAAAAACAAGGTTTCAACAAAATACAGAAATTTTTAACCAAAAAGATGTATTTTCTAGTGAAGAATATAAATGTTAAGCCAAACAAAATTTTCAACAAAATAGTTACATTTACATAAATTCATTAATTTTTAACTAAAATAATGAATCTTCAACCAAAACATTAATTTTTAACCCAATAGTTGAATTTTCAACCCAAAAGACGAATTTTTTTACTAGAAAGACAAATTTTCAACAAAATATATGAATTTTCAACAAAATAATTAAATTTTGAACCAAATAAATGAATTTTTAACCAAGAAAATTTAGTGTCTATCAAAACAGATGAATTTCGACACAAAATAGAATAGTAAAATCTTCAATTAAAAAAATAATTGGCCACCAAAAAGGTGAATTAGTCACAAAGAAGATTAATATTCTACCACAAAAGACAAAGTTTCAACAAAATACAGAAATTTTCAACTGAAGAAAATAAATGTTAAACCATCCATAGAATAGTTAAGTTAGCAGTTAAAAAATTAATTTTTAATTAAAAAAAGTAATTTTTAATCGAAGAAATGAATTTTCAACCAAAAAGATTAGTTTTTAACACAATACACACATTTTTAACCAAATTTTGAATATTTTTAAAGAAATTTTCAACCTAATAGTTAAATTTTCAACCAAAAAAATGAATTTTTAACCAAAAAGATGAATTTGAAATCGACCACAAAAGGCAAAGTTTCAATAAAATACAGAAATTCTCAACTAAATAGCTGAATTTTCAACAACAACAAATTTCAACAAAATAGTTAAATTTGTAAGCAAATAAATTCATTTTTAACTAAAATAATGAATCTTTTTAAAAAAAAATGAATTTTTAACCCAATAGTTAAATTATCAACCCTAAAGGTCAATTTTCTACCAGAAAAGACCAATTTTCAACAAGATTGATGAATTTTCAACAAAATAGTTAAATTTTCAACAAAACAGAATAATTTTCAATCAAAGAAATGAATTATCAACGAAAAAAGGTGAATTAGTCATCAAGAAGATTAATATTATACCACAAAAGACAAAAATTAAACAAAATACATAACTTTCAAATTGAAGAAGATAAATGTTAAACCAAACATGGAATAGTTATATTTTCTGTTAAAAATTAATTTTTGCCAACAACAAAAAAATCAACAAAAGTGTAAAAAATTTTAAGCAAATAAATTAATTTTTAACTAAAATAATGAATCTTTAACCAAACAATGAATTTTTAACCCAATAGTTGAATTTTCAATCCAAAAGATCAATTTTCTACCAGAAAAGTCAAAGTTTCAACATATTACATAATTATTAAATTGAAGAATGTTAAACCGAACATGGAATAGTTAAATTTTCAGTCAAAAAAATTAAGTTTCACTAACAAAAAAACAAACAATTTTCAACAAAATAGTTAAATTTTTAAGCAAATTAATTTATTTTTAACTAAAATAATGATTCTTTAACCAAAAAAAAAGAAATTTTCAATCCAATAGTTCAATTTTCAATCCAATAGTTGAATTTTCAATCCAAAAGATCAATTTCCTACCAGAAAAGACAAATTTTCAACAATATAGATGAATTTTCTACAAAATAATTAAATTTTCAACCAAAAAGAAGAATTTGCAATTAAAGAAATGAATTTTCAACCAAAAATAAAAATTTTCAATCAAAGAAATTAATTTTCAAGAAAATACATAATTCTTAAATTGAAGAAGATAAATGTTAAACCAAACATGGAATAGTTAAATTTTCAGTTAAAATTTATTTTTTCCTAACAAAAAGAAAACAACTTTCAACAAATAGTTAAATTTTGAAGCAAATAAATTAATTTTTGACTAAAACAATGCATTTTTAACCCAATAGTTGAATTTTTAACCCAAAAGATCAATTTTCTACCAGAAAATACCAATTTTCAACAAAATAGATGAATTTTCAAAAAAATAGTTCAATTTTCAACCAAACAGATGAAGATTAATATTCTGCCACAAAAGACAAAGTTTCAACAAAAAACATAATTTTTAAATTGATGACGATAAATGCAAAACCAAACATGGAATAGTTAAATTTTCAGTTAAAAAATTAATTTTTACTAAAAAAGAATTTTTTCAATAAAATAGTTAAATTTTTAGGGAAATTAATTAGTTTTTAACTAAAATAAAGAATCTTTAACAAAAAAAATGAGCGTTTAACCCAGTAGTTAAATTTTCAATCCAAAAAATAAAATTTTCTACTACAAAAGTCAAAGTTTCAACAAAATACATAATTTTTAAATTAAAAAATGTTAAACCAAACATGGAATAGTTAAATTTTCAGTTGAAGAAAATAAATTTTTACCAAAAAAATAAAAAAAGAATTTTCAACAAAATAGTTAAATTTTTAAGCAAATTAATTAGTTTTTAACTAAAATAAAGAATCTTTAAAAAAGAAAAATGAGCGTTTAACCCAATAGTTAAATTTTCAATCCAAAAAATAAAATTTTCTACCACAAAAGACTAAGTTTCAACAAAATGCATAATTTTTAAATTAAAAAATATTAAACCAAACATGGAATAGTTACATTTTCAGTCAAAAAAGTTAATTTTCACTACCAAAGAAAAACAATTTAAAACAAAATAGTTAAATTTTGAAGCAAATAAATTAATTTTTAACTAAAACAATGAATTTTTAACCAAAAAAATGCACTTTTAATCCAATAATTGAATTTTCAACCCAAAAACAAGTACTTCAATCTACATACCTTTATTTCCTTTCGCAGGTTTGGCTTTTTCAGCCATGAAATCATCTTCAGACTCAGAAGCTTTCCTCCCTTTATTTTTCCCTTTCGCCTTTCCTTTCTTCTCCACCACTTCCTCGTCAGAATCCACCTTCTTTCCCTTCTTTCCTTTACTCTTCCCCTTCACGGATTCTTCCTCATCCTCAGAAGCCTCAGAATCCAAATTCTTTTTCCCCTTTTTCGATTTTCCTTTAGGCTTCTTTGCATCGAAATCAGAATCATCAGATTCCACTTGCTTCTTTCCCTTTTTGCTCTTCTTTCCCTTCTGCTTTTGATCCTCCTCTTCTTCATCCTCAGTATCTTCATGACCTTTCTTTCCCTTCTTATTTTTCTTTGCCTTCTGCCTTGGTTCCTCATCTTCATCTTCAGTATCTTCTTGATTTTTCTTTCCCTTCTTTCGATTTTTCTGCTTGGCTTTCGAGGTTTCAGCCTCGGAATCTGAACCTCCTTCTAAGGTTGGAGCCGAGGAACCTTTTCTTCCTTTCGATTTCACTATTGAATCCATTTCTTCGTCTGAATCTTCGACACCTTTTTTAGACTTCTTATCCTTTTTCGCCGATTTTTTATCCACTTTCAAATCGCCCATTTCTTCCGTTATTTCGTCAATATCGTCGCCTTTTTTCTTCTTTTTGTCCTTCGCTTTCGATTTCGACTTTCCTGACTCATTATTGACTTGTTCCTCGATTTCGAAGTCGCTGTCACTGCAATTTTAAAAAATTTTTATCATTATTTCCTTCAAATAATCTCTTTTTAATTAATTGTGTTTTGAATTCAAATATGTATTCATAAAGTATTATTTTAGGGATGCTACAAAATCTCAATTTAAAAATTCACTGACTTTCTCTGACTTTTTCCTGACCAATTTTTCATTTCCCCAGTTCATTCTAAAGTTTTTTTTATGTATAAAAACAAACTGAAACCTAAGAGATCAATAATATTATCGTAAAAAATGTTTGTTTCTACATTTATTTTTAACGTTTTAAGTGGCAAATAATGGATTTTCTACCAAAAAAGACAAATTTTCTACAAAATACATGATTATTATTAAAAATTATTTTATTATTAATAGCAAATCTATTGAAACAATCATTTAACCTCTAGCGATCATCCCAGGCGAAGAGCTTCACAAAGTCCATTTAAAATTGAATAATTTGCAATTCTATATTTTCAAAATTCAAGACTTTTTAACTATAACTCTTGCTGTTTATATATCTTTACAATGGAACAATTTTCAATTGAAAATCGTTAAAAATCAAGATTTTTCAATTATAAATCTTCAAAATTGTAGAACCTTAAATTGTAAATCTTTAAAATTTAAATTAAAAAAATTAAAATTTAATATTATGCAAGTTTTAATTTTGAACTTCAAAACCATTAAAAATATAAGAATTTATATATTTTTTTTTTGTTGCTATTTATAATTAAAAATGTTGTGATTTTAATGATTTACATGCGACATTTTTTTAATTTGCAAGATTTAGAATAAAAAACTTTACATTTAATTTGCAAAATCATCAAAATTTAAGATTTCAACTTGGAAGATTTAGAATTGAAAACTTGACTTTTAATCTTCATAATCATAAAAATCATCAAAATTTAGGAATTTTTATTTATGCATTTCTAAAATTACAAATTTTTCAACTGTAACTCTTTAAAATTGTAGCACTTTGAATTACAAATCATTAAAATTAAACAGTTTTTAATTTTGATAATTCACAATTGAAAATTCTGTAATTTTGATGATTTGCCTTTGAAATTTTATTAATTTTGAAGATTTACAACTGAAAACTATTGACTTTTGACCTAAAAAATTATAAAAATTTAAGATTTTTTATTTCTATATCTTTAAAATTGAAGAACTTCAAACTGCAAATCGTTAAAATTGAAGAATTTTCCATTGTAAATCTTCAAAATTGTAAAACATTAAATTATTAAACCTTAAAGTTGAAGAGTTTTTAATTTTTACAATTTACAGTGAAATATTATGCAAGTTTTATGCTTTACAATTAAATATTCTGTATTTTTGATGAATTACAAATTGAAAGATTTAGAATTGAAAATTTGACTTTTAATCTTCAAAATCATAACAATCGTTAAAATGTAGAAATTTTCATTTATGCATTTCTAAAATAATAAAATTTTCAATTGTAACTTTTAAAATTGTAGAACTATGAATTATAAATCTTAAAAATTGAAGAGTTCTTAATTTTGATAATTTACAATTAACAATTCTGTAATTTTGATGATTTAAATTTAAAAATTCTCAACTTGGAAGATTGAGAATTGAAAACTTGACTTTCAATCTTCAAAATCATCCAAATTGAAGCATTTTTTTATACGTCTTTAAAAATGAAGAGTTTTCAATTGTAACTCTTCAAACTTGTCGAGCATTAAGTTGAAAATCTTTAAAATTGAAGAGTTTTAAATTTTTATCATTTACAATTAAAAATTCTGTAACTTTCATGATTTTCATTCAAAATTTCTAAACTGGGAAGATTTAGAATTGAAAACTCTGGACTTTTAATCTTCAAAATCATCACAATTTCAGAATTTTTATTCAAAAATCTATAAAATTGAAGAATTTTAAACTGAAAATCATCAAAATTGAAGAACTTTGTATTGTAAATCTTCAAAATTGTAGAACATTAAATTGTAAATCTTTGAAATTCAAGAGTTTTTAATTTTTAAAATGTACAAAAATCAATTATGCAAATTTAAATTTTTACAATAAAAAATTCTGATATTTTGGTGAATTACATTTGAAATTTCATCAATTTGGAAGATGTAGAATTTAAAAATTGTCTTTTTATTTTCAAAATCATCCAAATTAAAGAATTTTTACTGATACATATTTAAAATTGAAGTTTTCAATTGTAACTCTTAAAAATTCCCGAGTAAATCTTTAAAATTGAAGAGTTTTGGATTTTGATCAGTTAAATAAATTATTAATTAATTTATAAAATTATTATTAATTATTAATTAAATAAATTGAAGCATTTCGAATTGAAAATCTTCGAAATTATAGAATATTCAATTATAAGTCTTTAAAATAAAAGAGTTCTTAATTTCACAATCAATTTTAAAATTATAAATTATGTAAGTTTTAGGATTTATAATTGAAAACTCTGGAAATTTGATCTTCAAAATCATGAAAATCAACATTTTTTTACTGATACTTATTTAAAATTGCACTTTTCAATTGTAAATCTTCAAAACTGTCGAGCTTTAAGTTTTAAATCTTTAAAATAGAAGGGTTTTTAATTTTCACAATTTACAATTAAAAATGTTGTAATTTTTAAACAGCAAATCATTCAAATTGAGGAATTTTCAGTTGTAAATCTTCAAAATTTTATAATATTCAATTATAAATGTTTAGAATGTAAGTTTTTAATTTTACAATTTTGAAATGATAAATTATGCAAGTTTTACAATAAAAAATGCTGTAATTTTAATGATTTACTTTCGAAATCTCATCGATTTGAAAGATTTAGAATTGAGAAATTTTGATATTCAAAATCATAAAAACCATCAAAATTTAAGAATTTGTATTTATACATCCTTAAAATTGAAGAATTTTCAATTGTGAATCATTCAAATTGTAGATCTTTAAATTTTTAATCTTTAAAATTGAAGAGTTTTTAATTTTGAGAATTTATAATTGAAAACTTATGCAATTGTTGAGATTTACCATTAAAAATCTTGTAATTTTGATGATTTACGTTCGAAAAAATTCATCAAAATTGACGAGCTTTAAGTTTTAAATCTTTCAAATTGAAGATTTTTTAATTTTGACAATCTAAAATTAAAAATGTTGTGATATTTAAACTGCAAATCGTTCAAATTGGAAAATTTGCAACTGTAAATCTTCAAAATGGTAGAATGGTCCATTATAAATCTTTAAAATAGGAGAGTTTTTAATTTTAAAATGAAAAATTCTGTAATTTTGATGATTTAAATGTGGAATTCCATCAATTTGAAAGATTTAGAATTTAAAACTCATGAATTTTGATCTTCAAAATCATCCAAATTACAATTTTTTTATTTATACATCCTTGAAACTGAAGAATCTTCAATTGTGAATCTTCCGAATTGTAGAAATTTAAATGTTAAATCTTTCAAATTGAAGAGTTTTTAATTTTGAGAATTTATAATTGAAAAATTATGCAACTGTTAAGTTTTACAATTAAAAATCTTGTATTTTGGATGATTCATATTCGAAATTTCTTCAATTTGCAGGATTTAGAATTGAAAACTTGCCTTGTTATCTTCAATATCAGCAAAATTAAAGAATTTTTATTGTTACAATTTTAAAATTGAAGAATTTTCCATTGTAAATATTTAACATTTTAGAACATTAAATTGTAAATCTTTAACATTCAAAATCATCGAAATTTAAGAATTTTTATTGATAAAATTTTTAAATTGAAGATTTTCAATTGTAACTCTTCAAAATTGCCGAGCTTTAAAATATAATTCTTTAAAATTTAAGAGTTTTTAATTTTGAAAATTCACAAATAAAAGTTTTGTAATTTTTAAACTGCAAATCATTAAAATTGAAAAATGTTCAATGGTAAATCTTCAAAAATGTAGAATATTCAATTATAAATCTTTAACATAGAAGAGTTTTTAATTTTACAATTTTAAAATTATAAATTATACAAGCTTTAGGTTTTACAATGAAAAATTCTGTAATTTTAATGAATTACATTTGAAATTTTATCAATTTGAAAGATTTAGAATTGAAAATTCTTGAATTTTTATATTCAAAATCATAACAACCATCAGAAATTAAGAATTTTTATTTATACATCCTTAACATTGAAGTTAACATGTTAAGTTAACAAGGGTTAAGTTTTACAATTAAAAATCTAGTAATTTCGATGATTTACATTGGAAATTTCTTTCATTTGCAACATTCAGAATCGAAAACTTGACATTTGATTTCCAAAATCATCAAAAATTAAGAATTTTTTTTATACATCTCTTAAATGTAGATTGTTCAAGATTTCGAAAAATATTTGAAAGCTTTTTAAAGAATTTTGAAAGGATTAAAGAATATAAAATTTTTTTTTCAAGATTCGTGGGAAAATTTGAAATGATTTTTTAGTTCGAAAAATTAATTTTTAAATATAATTTTAAAAAATTTCAAAACATTTCTAGAAATTTAAAAATTAAACCTTAAAAATAATGTCTTTAATAGAAATATTTTAAAATTAAAATTAAATTCTAAATCAAAATAAATTTAATTGCGTACACTTAAACAACCTCATGCAAACACTTAAAAAGTGCAGACAAATTATGGGATTTTAATTATTGAAAATCCAATATTTGTTTTAATTACATTTTGAAAGGTTTAATTAGAAGATTTTCAGAGTTAATAAATTAATAAAATGTATTTATTGTTAAGAATTGAATGGGATAAAGTTGTAAATGATGGGGGTTTTAATATTGAAAATCGAATTTTTGTTTTAATTATGAATAAATTATTAAAAATAAACTTAAATAATAAAATTTTAAATAAATTAAATTTATGTTAATTTCGTTGTTTTAAAATTTTAATTAAATTTGTTTCAATATTTCCAAAGTACATATTGAAAGTTTCAATTAAAAAATTTTCTGAGTTAAAAAATTACAAAAATTGTAGATAAATATATATTTTAATAATTAACTTAATAAAAATTTTAAAGTTTTACATTAATTATATTTTACGATTTCATGATTGCATGTTTACAAGTTTTGAACAGCTTAAAAAATAATTAAAAATTTACGAATATTTCGAAAAAATTGTAACCAAATGTAGATTGTTCAAGATTTCGAAAAATATTTGAAAGCTTTTTAAAGAATTTTGAAAGGATTAAAGAATATAAAAAAAATTTCTTAAGATTCGTGGGAAAATTTGAAATGATTTTTTAGTTCGAAAAATTAATTTTTAATTATAATTTTTAAAAATTTCAAAACATTTCTAAAAATTTTGAAATTAAACCTTTAAAAAATGTCTTTGAAAATATTCCATTATTGTATTTTTAATAAATTAAATAATAATAAATATTAATAAACTAATTAATTAATTAAATAATTCAGCAATAATTATATAATAATAATAATAAATTATAGTAAAAAAAGAATTTTAATTTCAAAAATTTTCTTTTTCAGGAATTTTACAATGTCGGGAATTTTATTTTTGGGGATTTTTCAGTATTTTTTAGAATATTTTCATAAATGTTTTGCAATGTTTTGAAATATGTTTAAATTACCTTTAAAAATTAAATTTTCAAAATAAAAAAAGTCAGTTTAAAAGATATTTAGGAATTTCAGAAGTGTTGCAGAGATTAAAAATATTTTATAACTTGAAACTATAGCTGATAATAATTTATTTATTATTAAGAACTCAATAACATCAAGTTGTGAATGATGGGATTTTAAATGTTGAAAACCAAATATTTGTTTTAATCATAAATAAATTATTAAAAATAAAGGTAAAGTAAAATATTTTAAATCAATTGAATAAATATTTATTTCGTTATTGAAAAATTTAATACAAAAATGTTTAACATTTCAAGATACATTTTTAAAGGTTCAATTAGAAAATTAAAAAATGTAGGCAATATTATTATTTTTTAATTAACCTAACAAAAAATTACAAAGTTTTACATTAATGTTATTTCATGTTATTAAACATTGTTAACACAAAACTTTCAAAGAAAGGAAAATAATTCTACAATATACACAAATTTGTAAACAATAAACATAATTTTCTTTAGATTTAAAAAAATTATATTTCCCGCGAACAGTGCTGCCACATAAACAGAAGAGAAAATATTTAAGGAAGTCTTACATATATTTTCAAAATTAAATAAATTATTATATTGTAGAATTTTATACATTTTTATATAGATAATGATACAATTTTTTCCAAATATGAATAATAAACCTTGTTTCTTGATAATAGATATGAACAGACTTTTAATTTCAATGTTGGTATGACTGAAGGCCATCACCAGGGGCAAATTTGAGAACCACTGCGACGTGCAACGGCCAAAGTTTAAAGATTTGTTGATATTGATATTTTGGCGCGTAAAAAGTGCAACTGTCCAAAAAAGGTTGCAAAATACTGTAAAAGTTATCTAAAAAGCTAAAAAATGTAAGAATCATGAGTCCAACAATGAAAGTCGGTGGGCCAAATGCCGATTTCACTCATCAAAAGGGATCCAAACGTGAGTAACACATAACCTCTTCCCAAACCTAACCTTCAAAAGAACTGTCATCCACTTTCAAAGAATAAAATTCTTCTATTTACAGAATCCCCAGAAGAAGAAAAAGCAATTTTAAGGAATCATATACAAACATTAAAATCTCTAAAATCCGTAATCAAACAGAAACTCAACACTTCCACCAATAATCTCGAAAACACCGGACGTTTTTCCCAAACAAACGATCTTTCCGAATCTCAGGTGAAAAAATTGCCTATTGGTAATTTTTCCGCAAAAAATGATTTGTTTAATTTTGCTGGGATACAGTGCATTAAATCCTTCCAGGATGAGTACATTTTTCATTTCTTCGCCAAAGGCGAAGGGAACAAAAATTGCGTTTACTCTGTGCAGTTTTTTAATGTTGACAATAAGGGTGAAATTGGAAAGTACGTGATGCCCAAGTTTATGGATATAGAGTTGATTTTGAAGGAAACTCCTCTGGATAATATTACCTATGCTGTGCAATTTATAAGAAATTGCAAACATTACATTGATTGCTATCACAACAGAATGGATCAGTTCATTACACTTAAGGTATTTGATTTCAATTTACCTTTTCTTAGGGTGACCGAAGGTGCTTGATGACAATTTTTTTTCGCATTTTTGTGGGGACACCCCACAATTTTGTTCGAAACCACACAAAAATAAATTTAAAAAAAAATAAATTCAAAGTATGAAAGATGAATCAAAATTAAGTTTTTCAAATAAAATTGAATTAAATCATAATAATTAACTCAGTGAAAATCATCGAAATATGATTTTATTTATCCCTTATCTGTTATGAATCTTAGCATTTATTATGATAATTATATAACGAAAAAAATACTACCCTTGAGCGTGAAAAATTGCCCTTTATAGAGGCTGAAATATCAAATTGTGCATTTTGAAATTTTTACGCGCAATTGTTTGGACATTTTAGTACTTAAATGGTTTAGGACAATATAAGAAAGGGATCTTTCGCATATTACGTAACATTTTTAATTGCATGTCCTATTTAAAAAAAGCGATATGCTACTAAATATCTCGAAAATATCGAACACATTGTGGTCGAAAACGAGAAAATTGTAAATAATTGTTTAGTATTGGGAAATAATTCTGTTCTTAACATTTTGCTACCACACTATAATTTGTAAACTTTTTTACATTTTCAAAGAGATAAGAAAAATGAAATTATGGGCAAAAACTTATTTCGAAGAATTCGAAAAAAAAATTTAGAAGCTTTTTAATAAATTTTAAAGATTTCAGGAGATTAATTTCTGTTGTTGAGATTTCTGGGCAAATTTTAAATGGTTTAGATTTTATTTTAAAACAATAACTTTAAGTTTTGAAGATTTCAATATGTGTGGAAAAAGAATATGGAAGACTTCAAGATAATTTTTATTTTTCAGGATTCAAACAGTTTTCTGGTAAACTGAATTTGGCAGGGTGTCAAGAGAATAAAAAAATGTGTTCTTAAGAGTCATGGGAAACTTTCCAATGATTTTTTAAAAAGAAATCTAAGAGAAAATTGAAGAAGATTACAAGATATTTCAAATTATTTCCTACAATTTTTGAAAAGAGTAAAAGATTTTTAAGCAAAATTTTGCAATATTGTCATATTAGATCATTTTATAACAAATCTGAGTAAGTTTAAGATATACTAAGAAGTATTAAAACGATTAAATAAAAATTAAAACTTATAAATTTATTAACATTATTTTTTTAAGGTTTCAAGAAAATAAAAAAATCATAGGCTTGTAAGAAAAAAATTGACAAAGAATAATCTGAAAGACTTTAAGACAATGTTTTTAATTTTGCAGAATTTAAAAAAAATTCATAAAAAATTTGAATAATTTAAAAAAATTAGAAGGTTGAGAAATCCTGAAAAGATAAAAAAAAAGAATTTTCCTCAAGATTCTTGGCGAAATTTTAAATGATTTTTTATTTTGAAAAATAAACTTAAAACAAACTGAAAAACATTTCAAAACATTTCAAACGATATCCCAAAATTTCGAAAAATATAGTGTATAATATTTTAAAGCAAAACGTTTCAATTTGGTAAGATTAAAAAAAAATTTTTAAATCGAGTAAATTCAATATATATTCAATATTTTTCATAATGACAATAACTATTGATTATATAAGCGATTTGTTTATATAACTAAAAGTTTCTGCAATAATGAAAATAGGACAGCTAAAAGTCTTTGGCAAAACATTTCAAGTTGTATCAACAAAAACAAATGAAGCCTATTCATGAAAAAATGGTTAAAGTGTGGATTTGTTTATAAAATTTTTTTAATTTGTTAGTAAGCAGCAGTTTTTCTTAAAAAGTTTTAAGTGCGTATTATTATCTTTTATATTCAATACAAAATGTATGGGTTTAAAATAACTAATCATTGCGAACAAAAAAACCTATTTCGTTCAATAGTTTGTTTATAACATTATAAACAATTTTTTCTCACTGTAACCTGCTGGACA
This sequence comes from Andricus grossulariae, assembly GCA_011634705.1. Taxonomy (NCBI): domain Eukaryota; kingdom Metazoa; phylum Arthropoda; class Insecta; order Hymenoptera; family Cynipidae; genus Andricus; species Andricus grossulariae. Next base: position 105,783,634 of record JAABKJ010007545.1, on the reverse strand, counting down.
TTAGTTCTAGTTACTCCTGTTTAAAACATCTGATTGATTGGGAATTGTATGCAAGTGTAAAGGTCGAATGTAGGCAAATTGTGCAAAGTTGAATGTTATTTTTAATACTGTGTTTTATTTATAATTTTCTGCATGAAAAAAGCTTTAAAAAATATCATATTCTATTGTAGGAAGATAATATATTTTTTTACTGAGCCACTGTTCTGTTTCAAAATTCTGATTAAAAATAACATTTTTCGTTTAAGAAACTTCGCACATTCATCTATTTTTAAATATAATTGGTAAACATTATGAAAAAAATGAATAACATTCATAGAAAATAAATTGGTTACGAAAATTTTAAAGTCAATATTCTCGAAAATAATGGAAAAGCGAAACTGCTTTGGAAAAATAATACTCAGAAAATGATAATTCTACATTTTATCTGGAATGTTTCGGAAATTATATAAAACCCTGTTGAATTAGTTCCATATACTTGATAAAATTATAATTATAAAGTATATATATTATAAATTCTGGTTTCTCTGGAACTATTGAAGCTATTGGAGCATGGATCTCCCTGGCGTGCCTTGGTAAGGTATACTTCGTTGCAAAATTTTTGTAGCAACATTTGTACTGAAACTTTATTTTTACGCAATTCCCCTACTTTTCTTCTGAATCCATTTTTTGTCGTAAATAAACGTACGCAAACATAAAAAATAAGCAGATTGGAGCAGACAACTAATTTCGAGCTGGACGCTTGACTGAGAGTCGCACACGGTGCGCGTGCGCGAAAACGGGTGTCTAGGCTAAAGACTAGGGGGTGAAGGTGTGCAAATGATCGTCTCCAAATACGATCGCTCTCCCGCCCGCTGTGCCCTTCTTGAAACGGTGAACGCCTGTTTTCGGTTCATCATGGGTACACTCCTGTGGTGGATTGCCCGTTTCCAGGCGAATGAAATTCAGCATATTTTCAATTATTAAAAAAAAAACAACAACAAAACTATTTTTTGAAAAAGAACTCAAACCGAGTGTGTGTTTAACCCTTTAGATTATGTGGTTAAAATGTTACTTCAAACAATTCATCCTTGTAGCCAAAAAGTTGTCAATTGTAAACAAGGACTAAAAATCAACCTGTTTAAAGCACTAAAATTTATGATTGATACTTATTCTCTGAGGAATTCTGAACAACATACTGAAATACCCAATTATTTATAACACTTCATCACCTTTAAATATTAGATATAAAAAAGGTGACTTATTCCCATGTTAAATCAATGGAAAACTTCATGGTCTTTGCGCCACCCTTAATATTAGCCGATTTCCTTCAAATTTTGTGTAGATTTTTTTGTGTGTTGAGACAAAACTGGGAAGTGAGACCTAAGAAAATAGAAAGTTGAAAAATAAGGGCCACCCTATTGTGGATAACCGCTAAAATTCTGGTTTTTAAATTCGGGATGTTACATCCCCCATGCAATCGCGTGAAATCCGTTGAAATCCTTCAAAAACCCCTGAAATCCGTTGAGTCCCTTTGAGATTCCCGAAAAACTCGCATATCTTTTTTATACCTTTGAAATCATCGAAATCATTTGAAAATTTCTAAAATTCTACAAAGTTCTTTGAAAGGCTTTGAAAATTTTTTAATTTCGTTAAATTGCTCGGATTTTTTTTTAATATCAGAAACTCCTTAAGATCCTTTGAAAACCCTTAAAACTGATGAAATCCCTTAAATCTGTTGAATTGTCTAGTAATCCCATAAAAATGGAATAAAATGTCGTAAAATATTTTTAAATTTATTCCTCTGAAATTGTATAATAGCCCACAAAATCATATAAAGCCCTTAAAATTTTTGATTTATTATATTTTTTTATTAAAATATCCTAAAAGCTTCGAATTCTCTTGAAATCTTTTGAATCGACTGAAATCTATTGAAAACTCCTAGCAATCTCTCCAATTCTGTTAAATCCCTTGAAATCTATAGAAATTCCTAGTAATCTTGCGGAATCTTGTAATTTCTTCTGAAAACCTATGAATCCCTCAAATATTGTAAAATTCCCTCAGATCTTCAAAATCTTCTAAATTCTTACTAATTAAAATTTCTTCAAATTTTTTTAATCTCTTTAAATTTTCTATAATCCTACGAAATTCTTTAAAATCTCATTACATTTCTGTGATATCTTTGATACCCCTTTAAAATCTCTTGAAATTTTCTAAATTTGAAATTTTTTGGAATATTCAGGGTGTCTACTCAAATCCTATAAAAAAATTTCCTACAATTTTAGGTTTTTTCCAGGTATCTCAAGTTTTTCGAGGTATAATTTTTCATAGTGCGGAGCTATTCAAATATTTCTATTAATTGGAGGATTCTTTGTCATATAATTATATTACAAAGTATTTTTAAATATATTAGCACCATCGTTTAATTAAATAATTAAATAATGCTAAAAACATAATTAATCATTTCTTGAATTTTTTGCTAAAGTTCATAAATTTGAATAATGATTTAAACGAATTTTTATTTTATCTTATACTTCAAATTCTGTGCATATTTAGGTAAAATTAATATGGTTGATATTAAATTCAATTTAAAAAACTTTAAATTCCTCACTTCACAAGTAAAAATATTGCGTTTTCAACAAGATGAATTTTTGACCAAATAGTTGAATTTTCAAGCAAAAAAATGTCTACCAAAACAGACAACTTTTGAACAAAATAAATTAATTTTTAGCGAAAAAGTTTAATGAATCTTCAACTGGAATAGATGGATTTAAAAAAAAAGATGAATTTTTAATAAAAGAGTTTCACTTTTAGCCAAAAAAGATCAATTTTCAACCATATAGTTAAAGTTTGTACTAAAAAAAAAATTTAACCAAAACTGGAATAATTATACTTCCAGTTAAAAAAAAAATTATTTTCTTCAAAAAAAGGAAATTTTCAGCCAAAGTGATGAATTATTTTGTTTGAAAATTAATCTTCTTGTTTGCAAATTCATATTTTTGGTTTGAAATTCATCTATTCTAGATAAAGATTTATCTTTTTACTTGATGACTCATCGCTTTGTTTGAAAATTTTATTTTTTCATAGAAAATTAATTTTTTTTCACTGGAAATATTATTATTTTATTTTTGGTTGAAAACTGAGTTTTTAAATAAAGTAGTTGAATTTTCTACTAAAATGAAGAATATTTCACTAAAATACTTGAATTTTCAAGAAAAAAGATCAATTTTCTACCAAAAAAAGACACTTTTTCAACAAAATACATAAATTTTCAACTAGATAGTTGAATTTTAATCTAAAAAAGACAAAGTATCAACCATATATTTAAATTTAGAAGTAAAAAGATCAGTTTCAACAAAAAATGGAATAGATAAATATTGAGTCAGAAAAATTATTTTTTTACCAAAATAACAAAGAAATTTTCAACCAAAGTGATGAATTTTCAACTGAAATGATGATTCTTCAACTGAAATAGATTAATTTTAAACCATGAAGATGAATTTTTGACAAAAAAGTTTAACTCTTAACCAAAAAAATGATTTTTAAACTAAAATGATGAATATTTAACTGGAATACTTGAATTTTTAACTAAAGAATACAAATTTTCAACCATGCAGTTGAATTTGAAAGTAAAAAATATTAGTTTCTAACCAAAAATGAAATAGTTAAATATTCAGTTAAAAAAAATTAATTTTTCACCGTAAAAAAAAAAACTTCATCGAAATAGTTGAAGTTTCAACTGGAATAGTTAAATTATCAGTTAAAAAATTCATTTTCAGCCAAAGAAAAAAAAATTTCAACAAAATAGTTCAAAATTTTAAAACAACTGTTCAATTTTCAAACAAAAAGATAAGTCTCAAGCCAATAAGATTAATTTTTCACCAAAAAGAAAGAATGTTCAACAAACTAGATTAATTTTCTATCAGATACTTAAATTTTTAGCTACAAAGGATCAATTCTTAACCAAAAATAGAATAGTTAAGCTTTCAGTTCAAAAAATTAATTTTAAACCAAAAAATGAATTTTCAAAAAATAGTTAAATACAGTAATATTTACTACTTTTACAAATAAAGAATCATTGTTATTCAATTCCATATTGCAATTTAAAACAAATTAAGCACGCTCTCAAAAAAATTCCCTGACATTTCCAGGTTTTTCCAGGTACATAAAAATTCCAGGTAGGGTAGTACACTGCATTTTTTCAAAATAGCACAATATTTGCATTTTTAAAGAATTGTCTAAAAGTTTCAGTAGTTTCGTGAGTTCGAGGCCTGAATATACATGGGCGTGCGTGCTAATTTTTGGAAATAATTTTTTTTAGATGTCCTTAGGGCAATTACAAAATGCGTCCCAGGCTAATTCTGCATCCTAGAAATTGATTTTTTTTATTTGAATAAAAAATCTATATTTTGATTCAGACTTGCGGTTCGGTAAAATATAGAGGTGGACGTGTGCGAGGTGCCAGAGAGGTTTTGGATGGTGTATGGAGAGGAAAGTGGAAAAAAAGTGCAAGGGTGAGGTGATTAGGCGAGAAAAGTGAAGTTGTTACTGTGGAAGTGGATGTGAAGAGAAAAGTAAACGTGGAAGGTGAAAACTGTGTAACGAAAAAAGTGGCACGTGGAAAGAGAGGTTGGGTGTGAACCGGAAGCTCGAAAAACGAGGAGAGAGGTGACAGTGCCTTCAAGTGGAGAGAGCGGAAAGCAGTGATGAGGCGCGAAATTTGATTGGTAGTGAAGTGAAGAGCAGGGCACAGTTATACCGTGTGGAAGAAAGAGAGGGTAGAAAAAGATAAGAGAGAGGGACACAGGCTCGATAGATTCAGATGGAAAAGCGATGGGAGTAGTCAAGAACCAGGTGGAAGAAAGTGGGGAGGTAATGGAAGCATTTTTGAGAGTGATGGATGCAATGAGAAAGCAGCAGGTGCGCCTCTTGGAGGACATGAGACAGGACTGGGAAAAAGAGAGAGCACGAGGTAGAGTGGAGAGGGATATTGACCGGAGATCTGAAGAGGTGTTGCAGAAAGGTTGATGAAGGAAGCAAGCTGCCAGGTGGACGAAGAGATCAGGACGTGGTGGGATTCTCGAAGGAAATTGTCTAAGGAAGAGTGGAAGATAGAGAGAGAGAGAGAGAGAGGAGAGGGAGAAAAGGAGAGTGAGAATTCTGGGAATAAGGAAGGGAGGCGACGAGCTGACTAATGTCGTGGGGTGCCTGGAAGTGCACACAGAGGTAGTTGCAAAAATAGAGAACTCATGGAAAGTGGATGGCGGGATGACCCTGCAGCTGAAGACATGGGAAAATGAAAAGGACTTACTGGTTGCGAAGGGGAATCTAAAATGCTCGGATCTGTGGCTCGAAGATGATTTGACGGAAAGAGAGGAGAAGGTCCAGGAATGGCTGAGGAAAGAAAAAAGAAGATTGGAGTTGATGGGGATCGAGGTCCAGCTGAGACGAGAGAAATCTAAGGTGGACGAAACTATTTGGCAATGGGACGAGTTAGCAGGAGAGATGGGGATCCCGGGCATAATGGAGAAGAAGACAACTGGAGAACAGGAGAAGAACAAGGAAAGGATGGTGGGCTGCTGAGGAGCTATGTGGCGGGAAACAGTGTAAAAAGGTTATAATAAGATGACACGGTGCTGAGTTATGGCGTGGTTTGTGTGACAGTTGACTGGATATTGTATTGTAGGAGTGAGAAGTTTGTATGAGGATTAAAGTAAGGTAAGAAAACTGTGGGTGGGAATACTGTAAAGTGCAGGGCGTGAGAATTTGGAAAAATTTGGAAACACTGATTTGAGGTTATAATGGCGAGAGAATGTAAGGGTTCAGGGTTTCCATTTTTATAGGATCTGTAGGTTCAAGAATTTGATATAAAGGTTAAGAGTTGACATGTGTGTGTAGATGAAAGGAGGCTCTATTGGATTGTTAAAGACTTTAAAACCCAAAAGGTAGAAGTATAATAAAGACTAGTGAATTTATATCTTGATTCAAGAATTAAACAGATTTAACTTACATTTTTAGGGTTTCATAGCCTCTGGCAGAAACCCTTATTGGGAAAGAGAGGGGAAGTATGGGAAAGGGAAATAGAGTAATGGGGACTAAGGGGAGTAGTAATGTAGGGAGAGGAAGTAGGAGAAGTGATTTGAATTGAGGGGAGGTAGTTTAGGGGAAGTTGGGAGGGAAAGTGAGGGGATGGGTTATTGGGGAAGGGAGGATTAGGGAAAGCTGAGGAAAGAGGAGGTGTAATACGGGACAGAAGTGAATTGAGGGGATGTTAATGATGGGTGGAAGGAGAATTAGTCGAAAGGAGGGAAAGTAGGTGAGGAAAAGTATGGGAGGCGGAGATTCGAACGACTTAATTAACGTCCTAATAGGCTATTAAACCCTTCTTTGTAGGCGTGCGGGACCTACATTGACCAATTGTTTTGTTAACTTGTTAATGTTTAAAATGTTTTCGATATCTTACTGTAAAGGCCCTGGTTTTGTGCATCCCCAGCCACTAAAAATACCATAAGCTGGATCAGGTACAAGTCCAAGAAAAAGACCAATTGGCCTATTAAGACTTTGTTGAAAGTCGATTTGTGGATGAACTTCATACAAAGCTGCAATAAAATGATTAAAATAATTCAATTCCAATACATTTTCAAAAATCTTTTTTTCTGCATAGAAGCCAAAATTATTTGAATAATCACCTAGTCTTGGATTAGGATCGACTAGTATTCTTCCTCTGAGAGTGTGAGTAGTTCCATTGTGTCTCGTCAGTGTACCAGATAAAACGGTGTACCTTTCCATGTGTAATAGAGAAACACAAGAACGAGGAGCTAAGACAAATACGGCTGATAATATAGTACCTGCACACTGACTAATATTATCTTTTAGAACATTGACAATGTAGGGAACGCTTCTAACATGCAATGGTCCATCTCCGTCCTTTAATATGTTAATTACACGCTTTTGACGAATGTGAACAACTGAAGATTCATCTGCAAGAAAAACGTAAATTAATTTGTTAGTATCATTTATTATGTTGATAAATTCTCATCCCTTCTACTTTTCCTCTCTCACATCTACTACACTTCCCAGTCCCTCTTTCATACTCTGCCCGTGTATACCCTCTACTTCCTTCCACTATCCCCCACCACCTACCTCTCCTCCTTCAACATCCACTAGTCGCCTCTTATTCTCTCCTCAGCAAATTCACTCTCCCTTTCCCCTTTCCTTATGCAATCCTTTTGCATAACCACTCTGCCCTACATCTCACCCTCACCAATCAGTGCTCTCAATTTGGCTGTCCAACCGCACTGCACATGCTTCGCACCAGCAGCCTCATTGGATGTTGATCGCGCACTTATTTGAAATGATTGAGTATACAAATCAATTGTTAGCAATTTTAAAATCAACAATTTATTTGTAAACAGTGCAATCAAATAATGATTTCATCTTGCACTCTAAAAGACTATTTTTTCATCTGAAAATTAATTGTGGGTATTTCCACAATGGTGATTTATTATAAAAAATTGATTTACACATCTACTAGTTGCAAAACAGCGCCATTTACAGCCAATGAGACTGCCGATGCAACGCATGCTCATTGCAGTTGGGGAGCCGAATTGGGAGCACTTTCACCAATCACTATATTCCCTCGTTATATCCATCCCCTCTTTCCTTCCTCATCAACGCACCTAACTTCACCTCTATACCAACTTGTCCCCTCCCAATGATTCTACTACTCTTTCCTCTCCCTTCATCATCCCATATCGTTTTTTTTTCTTCTCTTAACCTTAAACTTAGTAACAAATACGACTCTAGCTTTCGGTTTGGAATTTAGCATTTAGGACTTTTTAGGGTAGAGGTTTGGGATTTTTAGGGTTTCTTAATCCCGAACAGAAACCCTTGTAGATTCGGTCGGGTGTCGGGGAAGGGATTGTAAGGGGAGGGGAGAGCAGGGATTTGACATTTTAGTAGATTTATAATAAAACCTACCCTACACTGTTCTGTTCGATGCGATGCTATCATATCCTATCCGATCTGATCCGATCACATCTGACTCTATCCAATCTTATTTGATCCTTTACGATCCTTTCATATTCTATCCGATTCTAACATATCCGATCCTACCCGATTTGATCATATTTGGCCCTATCCGATCTTATCTGATCCTATCCTATCCTATCATATTCTATCCGATCTTATCATATCCTATCCTATCTGATCCGATCCTGTCGGTGGGAAAAAATAAAACAGACGTACAAACACCTGACAGAAAGTAAGGAAGTTATGCTCATTTATGATATTTGAAAGATCTGTTTTAAACAGAAAATTTTTTTTCATCAACATAATTCAAAGTGGATGCATAAATATAAAAGACTTTTTGATCATAAATTTTCAGAAAAAATAATTCTTACAATTTTTGGAAAAAAATCATAAGGCTGGGAAAGGGATAGGGTGCGACTGAACTACCATTATTACAAAATACCATTTCAAATACAAAATTTGATTTGTCATTGTATTTTAAAAATTGTTTGTATTATTTTGCAGTTTTGTATTTTTTGTAAATTTTTATTTTTAAACTGATCAAAATGAAAACTTTAGTTTATCTATTATTTAAAAAATCACTAATGCTTCCTCTATGAGGAAGCAAATACATTTCCTAACGGGAAGCAAAGTGCTCGTGAAATGAGCACCATATAATAAAAAATTTAAACAAAGTGGAAACACTCGAGATCGAATTCACAGCTAGTGTAAACGCCGTCTTTTGGCTTAGTTATCTATAGAATTTAATTAAATAATTCTCATCAATAATTAAAGTATTCGTTAAATAAAAAGGGTTTCTCATGAAGAAAGAATAAGATTCCGTTTACAATAAAGGTTCTTTTATTCACTTATGCCTGCACTAAGCTATTTTTACAATCAGGTCCCTAATTTCTAGCTATTCTCATTTGATCTATCGTGTAGAATAATAATAAAATTATTCGTACCTCGTACACGAGGATTTTATTTGAGTCAGAAGATACAATAAAATCTGTTTATCCTCTCTAAGGAAAGCTTTGGTATTTAATCACTCTCAATAAAAGCTAAGAAATCTGCACCTCGGTCAGTTTCAGTAGACACTCAGAATTTGAATTCTCTAAACCTAATGGTGAAATTGTCAAATTATAGTACATGTGTTTGTAAAATAATTCTTTTCGTTCAATTTTCAGTATTTTCTCTTACTACTCTTAATCTTCACGCATTTAAAATAAGTATCTCTAAAGAGGTAATTTACAAAACAACACATTTAAGTATTTAGGGTTTTCTCGTCAAGCCAAAACCGCAGATCACAACACACTAAATTATTTTATAAATCGACACTATGGCACATAAAGAGATAATCCTGTAATAATCTCTCACACTAAATGCTACTATTTTAGGACCGTTCATTTAGGTAGGCAAGCCTCGATACGGCGAGGGCGCTCGATGAGCACTTTTAAGGTTAATAAGCTGGGCCGAGGAATGCTCAAGCTTCAGATAGTGCGCTATTGTTCGGAGACGGAAATGAAACCGATAATGAGTGTAAGCGAGCGGACTCGACTTTCGAAATCTTTATTTTTGGAAAGAATCCAACTTAAATTCTGGGACTTTTGAGCCCCTTTTAGGAAGAGATATTTCCTTCTTGTCTACTATTCGTATTCAATGATTTTCGCAACCAGGTAGAGCAGTACGACTCCTCGTGTGTTTGTAAATGGATTGAAATACGATTACTAGCTCGTTCAGTTATTGTATTTGATTATTCTGGCCTTGAGTTTCGATACAACCTAAACGTGGATCAATAAAGCAAATACAATAACCTCGTACAAATTTCAATGTCTCAATATAAAAAGGCCTTTCTCCAAATAAATCAGAAAAAAAGATAAAACTCTAAAAGTGGGACTTTGCCACAATATTCAAAGCAATTGCTCATGAGCACTCAAAATAAAATTCTTTAGCTCGACTTGGACAAGCGAAAATCACTTTTGAAAATTAAATCTCTTTTCTAAACAGTCTTAGGCAATATGATCGCCTTCAACTCTCTTGAAGAGGATTTAGTTCTTTTTTGGAAGTGACTTCAAAGTAATTGGATTTTATCCCAAGTTTTTTGTATTCCTCCTCTTTGGTGGAGTTGGCGTGAAAAGAAGTGAGGATAGATCCTCAAGTCTTCTAACAGGACGTCCACCCTGCGATCTGCGCTTTTCAGGCGCTAGATTCAGAATGCCGTTTTCGGCCGAGTTTCTCTTTTTATTTCTGTGTTCCCTTTCACCCTCCTACGCTTACGTAACAGGACTTGAGTGGGAGTTGGTGGATTCTGCGCTTTAGTCTTTCTCCTGCGTGGTTAAATTTTAACGAAGGATCACGCAGGTGAAAGTCTTTTTGCCTATATTCAGGCTATCCCTGTGACTCGCAGGTTACACTAGTTTATTTAAAGATTTATCTGTTTTAGTAGAAATTAATTGATCTTTCTTGTATAAAAATGCAACAGTTTAGTTGCAAATTAATCTTCTTTGCTTGAGAATTCAACTATTTTGTTTGCAAAAGTTGGTTGAACCACTTTGTTTGAAAAAAAGACATTTTTTGGTTGAAGATTTATATTTCTAGTCAAAAATTCATCTTTTTGGTTGAAATTTTAACTATTTTGTGAAAAATTGATCTTTTCTAATTGAAAATTTAACTTCGTGAGTAAAATTCGAACTACTTTATCGATTTTTTTTAATGAAGGTTTATCTGTTTGTTTGAAAGTTTGACTATTTTGTTGCAAATTTATTTTTTTGCAGAAAATTCATATTTTCCGTTTAGAAATTCAATTTATGTACGAAAAATTCGTCTTTTGGCTTGAAGGTTCAACAATTAAGATGAACTTTTTTTCTTTCGTGTATGAAGAATCTATTTTTGTTGAAAATTCGTCTTTTTTATTAAAAAAAAATTTGTTTAATGAAATTTTATCTTTTTTTGTTGAGATAATAACTCTTACACTTCTTTCCAGAGAATTTATCTTTTTAGGTTGAAAATACAATTACCCTTTGAAAATTGTAAATTTCTATCTGAAATATTGTTTTATTCCGTTTATAAAAGTTTCTATGTTACAATATTACATAATTAAAATGCTGGTATTTGAATGTTCATGATCAGAAAAGTTAAATGAATTTTACTTACCATTATTATCGTATAATAAAACTGCAAATCCTTGCGAGAAAACTGCACAAAATATGAAGAGACTCAAAAAAGATATATGTTTCATAGTGATCCAAAATTATTGATTAATTATTAACTCGAAATTCGTCGTACAGAAAATGCTGCAGCTATTTCTAAGTTCCAAATTGTCAAAAGAAAGATAAGACGTATTTTTATCTTTATTGGCACAATTTATATTGAATAGATTTACAACATATTATAAAGAATTCTAGTTTTGTTTGAGAGGATATTTCAAGGTATTATTTTATGGCCTTATTTAAACTCTGCCTGTTATGCAATCGAATACGAGCTTTTAAAACTTCTCTAATACTAATTTTGTTTATTGCTAATATATGGTATAGATAAAACGCCATTATTTTTTAGATTTTTTTATTTTTTTCTAAAAGGGGGAGACCGCCAGTTGTGAATTTTATTAACGTTTATAATTTTTTACCAATTATATTTAAAATTAAAAACGTACTCAAAGTTATTTGAATAATTTATAAACTTAGGGAATGAACATACAATTTTATTATTTTGTTAAAAATTCAACAATTTCGTTAAAAACAAATAAGTCAATCTTTTTGGTTAAAAATTTAACTGATTTGTTAAAAATTCGTCTTTTTTGGTTGAAAATTAATCTTTATGGTTGAAAATTACTCTCTTTGGTCGAAAATTCAACTATTTGGTTCAAAAAAAATTTTTTTATTGAAGATTCATCTTTATGGTTGGAAATTAATTTTTTTGTTATAAACGTAACTATTTTGTTGCAAATTCAAATTTTGGTAATTAATCTTCTTGGTGAAAAAATCATCTTTTTAGTTCAATATTTAACTATTTCTTAGTTAAAAATTTGTCTTTTTTCATTGAAAATTAATCTTTTTGGTTGAAAATTAATCTTTTTGGTTAAAGATTCATCATTTTAGTTGAAAATTCATTTCTTTGGATAAAAATTTAACTATTTTGTTGAAAATTTGTCATCTTTGTTCAAATTCAACCGTTTTTGGTTTCAAATCTTTCAGAATGCCGGTCTGATGCTTTAACCAATCACTTCATTAATTATTAATTAATTATTATATATATATTATATATTATATAATTAATTATTAATTAATTAATAATGAATTCATCATTTTAGTTTAAAATTCATCTGTTGGGTTGAAATGTTCAATATTTTGTCAACAAACTAATTTTTTGGTGGAAAATTTATTTTCGAACTCAAAACTCAACTATTCCAGTTGAAGATTCATCATCTAATATAAAATTAATCTTTTTGATTGAAAATTTAACTACCTTATTACAAATACGTCTTTTTGGTAGAAAATTAATCTTCTTGGTTGATAATTCATGTTTTTGGTTGGTTATTCAACTATTTGGTTAGAAGATGAATATATTTTGTTGAAAATTAAACAATTTCGTTAAAAAGTATTCTATTTTGGTTGAAAATTCGCGTGAGTCTATAGTTCAGGCGAAGTATTCCACCATAATTTGATGTAATTCAGAATAATCTTATGCAATTCGGAGTAATCTTAGGTCATGCAGTGTAATTCTAATTTTTTTGCAATTCTAGAAAAATCATTATGGAAAATCATAATAAGGAGTGGGACGATGGTCGTGGGGGCTAAGAAGTAGGCCTTGGACCCACTCCGTCGGCTTGCGGGTGCGATTCTCGCCTCGCACTCTGGAAGAGAGTCGGCGGCCCATGCGGTGAACACTAGCCTAGCAAGGAAGATGTTCATCTTCGAAGGGTCATGGGACCGGTACTTCTGGAGAAAAAGGTTCTCCAAGTACTGAAAGCTGTTGCTATTGGTGGTTTGGAACCCAATTTAAACTGTAGGTCCCCCTCCCACCACCAAGTAAGTGTGTGGGGTGTGTGTAAAGGAATAGGGAAGAGATAAAAGGAAAATGTAAACCCTTAGGGAACACATTAGAAGCTTCCATTCAAAATCATAACAAGAAACTCAGAATATAAATAACTAATGTTAAAATATTGAAAAAGTGATTCTGAAAATATGGAAACTACAAACATATGATTGACTCATTTACTTTTAACGTAGGACCTCAAATTATTTCAAGATATTTGTGCAGATTTCAATAATTGTAAGGGCTATGAAGAATCATACATAATTTACAAGGATTTTAAAGATTTAAAATTATTTTAAAAGATTCAAATTAACTTCAAGAGATTTCAACAATTTCAAGGAATGTCAAAGAATTTGGTAGGATTTGCAAATATTTTAAGTCTTCGCCTCGTTATTGCAAACTCTCGCTCGGATAAAAATACGTTTCCCTCCTGAGTACACACGATACTTTATGTAACAAAGGTATGCTTCACAAGTTTATCACATCTCTCATTTGAGGTTAGGCTGACGCATTCCATAATTGTACAGAGGCGACAGCAAATGCGCATACGCGAGGAACTATTATGATCATCTGATAATCATGATTGTACTCCGTACCACACGAACCACACGAACTGTAATGAATAAGTTAAACTTTATTTATATCTAAAGGGATTTTTTGATTTTCGTGAAATAATAATAGTTTCACCTACTATTTAATCAATCGACTGATTTTAATTGAAAGTATACTTAAGAACTTATGGTAAGTCGTAATTATTGATAAGTAAGCATTCTATCATATCCAGGTGCAATACAAAATGATTACCTGTAGACTGTACTTTTGACAACGGCTAATAGTCAAATTTAATACACTTAATTAACTAATTTCGTGATATTTAAATCATTACAAACCTGTAAAATAATCTTTGTACCAAAATATTTTTGTAAGGAAATTAAAAGAAACTTCTCTTCTGTTTCAGGAAAGGACTGGCTGGGGAATTAACGAAAGATTAAATCCTCAAGAACCATTGTGCATTGAATTTTTAATATAATTACCAGTTACATGAAACTTTTGGATCCGATTTCGGATCTCAAACGTTACATTTGAGTTTCACATCTTTTTTAATTAATAGTAGGATTGTTTACTCGAGGGCTTATATACTCCACTTTAAAATAGTTCCTGATTGGGCGGAGGGCACCTACTGGAGTATCACGGGTTTCTTCTTTGGTCAATGCGGTAACTCTGCCGCTAGCCATGTTTATTTTCACCCGCCTTTTACTACGATTTTTATATGTATACACCCCAGCAATAGTTTCATAACTCTCCAGTACTGCAAAGACGTCACCACCAGATGTTGCTAAAACAATTTGTTCTTGGATTGGAATAGGTCCATAGGTATTATGTCCTGTTCTCATGTCAAGTCGTTTGTCCGCAGGAAAGGTGTATCTTTGAAGTTCGAATATCCGTTGCGCATTTTTACAGGAAATAAGCCGAATAAATCTAAGTTGCTCAATTCCACATCTACCTCCGTCAGGAGAAGGAAGCCAATTAGGAGGAGTCATACCCCTGATAGGATACCGCAGCCTTGCTGAAGGAGGCCTTGCAGGAGGAAGTCTTGCAGCAGTGGAAAATGCGGGAGGCAACCTTGCAGGAGGAGGCCTGGTGGGAGGAGACCTAGTCCTGTCACGACGAACAGGCTCGGCAGGAACAAAATACCTCTCAAAATAATTGTTTCTGTCAGAAGAAGAAGAAGGTCTGTCATGAGAAACGCCCGGAATAGGGTCGCCATTAGGTAAGCACTCGAACTGTGAAGTTAACTCTGCAACAAAAAAGGAAAGATTACATTTTCTTTAAATTAATATTTCGTGAACCCCTCTTGAAAATATTGTGAGGCAAGACCAAGGACATGAGGGAAGTTTATCCTGGGCAACTTCTTAACAACTTGACCAGCAATATGAAGGGCGATGAAGTGGAGCACGAAAATTCACAGAACTTGTGAAGACTCATCATTTAGACGCGTAATCCTCATTATTTCAGATTTGGCTTATTTGTGGAAAATAACGCAAAGATACAAGTTTTCTTGTAGCCTAAAAGGACTACAGGCTTGGAAGAGTCCTTAGAGCTATTCGGAAAGCTTCCTGATAAATTTGTTATTTATAATTTTGTGTACCGAATATAGTGCACTTTCATACAAATACACTATTTGTATAAAAGTTTCATGACAATAATTATTCATTGACCCTTCGATGGCACGCTGGGGTAAAAAAGCCCCCAGGCATGTTCAAACTTATTTAAGTTCCTTCAACATTTCAAAATGGTGCTTATATGGTTATTAAAAAAAAAGTTATTAATTTTTTCGTAAAAAATGCCATTTTTTGATATTTTTCAACTTCTACAATCCTTTTTTCATATTTTCATATTTAAAATAAATTTTAAACTTAATAATCCACAACATTATTTGAAGTAACTATCCAGGAATTTGTATAAAATGCAGCTACTCAAAATAACGAATTGGCTCTTTGCGGAAGGCCTTTTTCGCTTGGGGTCAAAAAGCCCCCAATATGCTAGCTGTATTACGTGTCGGGAAGTGTGCCATAGAAGGGTTAATTTAATATCATATAAAAGGTAACTTTTAGTATTAGTCAACGCGATATTTAACTTTAAGCTAGTTTTCCAATATTAAGGAGAATTGGCTGTCATCACTGTACTCAAGTGCTATCGCTGCATCTGCTCCGATCAGTTAATTATGCTAATGTACAATTGTCGAAAGAGGTCAACTGAGTATTAGAATAGAAAGAAGATTCCACGCTAGATAGCGCTAGCACTATCCTGCTTAAAAGGAGATTGCAAGGAATCTTGTATAATTTATATTATCAATTGAGTAAGCTCAGAATCAAGAGGGTGACTTTTGATTTCCAAATTTAAATTTGTCTGTCGCTCAGTCACGCGGACGCCAAATGTGAAGTGACTAAGGTGATTCGTCGATCCTGAGGATTACTCATTGGCTGGTATTTGGAAGCACTACAGAAACCGAACTTTAGTAAATGATGCCCTAAATTTAATTATGTCACAATTAGAGAGAATCAGGTCCTGTACGGATGTAGGTGGATTTAATTTTAAAACGACCATCAACCTGGCTTCAGACTTTGATGGAACTAATTGTGAAAAATATATTCAACAAATTAACAATGCAGCAGCTAGAACAAAAACGAATGAAAGATAAATTTTAGGGGATGACATCATTTCTCAAAAACTAAAAGGACGAGGAGCCGGCTCTATAAGAATAGATAATGTTGCCAAATACGAGAATTTGTATAGTAGACTACGAATCCTATTTAGATAAAGAGAGATCTACACTTCTCTTAATCGACAACGATCAACTTGTCAAATGAGATCGAAAATCTCTAAAAAAAAAAAATAATTTTTCATACCTTATGATGTCGCAGCAATCAGAACAAGAAAAAAATGCAAACACTAAGATCATAAATGACCAGGGCATAAGGAAGAAGGGTGTTACATGAAAAGCAAAATTTTCCCAACCCAAAGGAAGAGGAATTGGAAGAATCGGTAGGGGACTAAGCGACGACCATGACTCTAGGTCTAGCACACACGTATACCTAAAAATGAAAGGTATTTAAAGCTCGATTATTAATAGATACAGGAGCAAATACTTCTGCAATTAAAGAACATTTGTTATGTGATAAATTCGAGGCACTTAGTCCAAAAAGATGATACCCATCACAGATGATACCATGCTTCCAAAGTAAGCAATTGAAGTACAGCATTTTGGCAAAGTAAATAAATTTCAAATATTCGATGTAAGTAGCAAGCTCCCAGCTGATGGTATTCTAGGAATGGACATTTTAGAGGAACATGGATTCATCTATGCCAAGATCAAGGAAAAAAGTCGATATAGGTCCTAAGACCATTTAACTTAAAATATCTCAAGAACAAATTAGGGAAGATGAAGCGTTGGTGAATTTTACGAACGGAATCAGTATGATCACTTACTTCAAAGAAAATGTTCAACCCTTGGTACCTTATTATTTGAAAAAGGAAATCGATAATTTGTATCCTATTGATGAAAAAGAGTTTAATGAAACTTCAGTAAATTTTATCAACCAGCAGTATGT